>CM053028.1:9971996-10241437 GCA_028564925.1 Lithobates sylvaticus | reverse complement strand
CCAAAACCCACAGATCCTTCTCCACTATGGAATCCCCCCGATCCTTCTCCGCTACGGATCCCCCAGATCCTTCTCCACTACGGATCCCCCCAGATCCTTCTCCACTACGGATCCCCCCAGATCCTTCTCCACTACGGATCCCCCAGATCCTTCTCCACTATGGATCCCACCCAGATCCTTCTCCACTATGGATCCCCCCAGATCCTTCTCCACTACGGATCCCCCAGATCCTTCTCCACTACGGATCCCACCCAGATCCTTCTCCACTATGGATCCCACCCAGATCCTTCTCCACTACGGATTCCCCCAGATCCTTCTCCACTATGGATCCCCCCAGATCCTTCTCCACTACGGATTCCCCAGATCCTTCTCCACTATGGATCCCCCCAGATCCTTCTCCACTATGGATCCCCCCTGATCCTTCTCCACTATGGATCCCCCCCAGATCCTTCTCCACTATGGATCCCCCCAGATCCTTATCCACTACGGATTCCCCCAGATCCTTCTCCACTATGGATCCCCCCAGATCCTTCTCCACTATGGATCCCCCCAGATCCTTCTCCACTATGGATCCCCCCAGATCCTTCTCCACTACGGATCCCCCCAGATCCTTCTCCACTCGGATCCCCCCAGATCCTTCTCCACTACGGATCCCCCAGATCCTTCTCCACTACGGATCCCCCCGATCCTTCTCCACTATGGATCCCCCAGATCCTTCTCCACTACGGATCCCCCAGATCCTTCTCTATGGATCCCCCCAGATCCTTCTCCACTATGGATCCCCCCAGATCCTTCTCCACTACGGATTCCCCCCAGATCCTTCTCCACTACGGATCCCCCCAGATCCTTCTCCACTACGGATCCCCCCCAGATCCTTCTCCACTATGGATCCCCCCCAGATCCTTCTCCACTATGGATCCCCCAGATCCTTCTCCACTACGGATCCCCCCCAGATCCTTCTCCGCTACGGATTCCCCCAGTTGTACTCCCCCTAGTATGGGGTTTTTAAACTAGGCGATGGGGGGGAGGGGCCAGAGATAGGAATAGTCAGCGTGGAACATATTCCAGAGGGTAATATTAGGGGCATTAGTGGTAGGGTAACTAAAGCACATAAACCCAAGGTAAATATAGTAGCAAGTCCTAGTTGCAATCTCGGAACACCCAAGAGGGTAGTATGTGACTGGTCAAAATATAGTAATGCATTAAAGTGTTTGTTCACAATGCCAGAAGTCTGCCAAGCAAAATAGGTGAGTTGGAAGCTCTGGTGCATCAGGAGAGCTATGATGTAATCGGTATTGCTGAAACTTGGCTGCAGTCCTCACATGACTGGGCTATAAATATTCCTGGCTTTGCACTCTTTCGGAAAGACAGAGTTAAAGGGAAAGGTGGAGGGGTCTGTCTGTATGTGAGAAGTGATCTCAAAGCGAGTGTGAAAGAGGACCTGGGGGATGGAGAGTGTGATGAGTCTGAAGCATTATGGGTGGAACTGCATACAGATGTGCGTAGTTCAAAGTTAATCATTGGAGTTTGTTATAGACCACCAATGTTAATGAGGAGGTGGATACTCTGCTCCTTGCTCAAATAGAAAGGGCTGCAAGGGCTGGGACAGTGTTAATAATGGGGGATTTTAACTACCCAGAAATTGACTGGAATAATGGCACTGCTGGGACAGTTAAAGGACAAAAATTTATAAACCTATTACAGGACAATTTTATGGTCCAGTTCATTGAGGCCCCAACCAGGAATGATGCTCTGCTGGATCTGGTAATCTCAAACCATGCAGAGCATATTACTAATGTTCAGATAAAGGAGCATCTGGGTAGCAGTGACCATAACATGATTTCATTGATGTTAGCTGTAAGCAAAAATCACATACAGGAAAGATAAAAACACTTAATTTCAAGAGGGCAAATTTTCCAAGGATGAGGGCTGCTCTCCAGAACTTAGACTGGGAGAGAATATTGGCAACAATGGGCACAGAACAGAAATGGGGATTCTTCAAAAAGACTGTTTGTGAACTCACTGCAAAGTATATTCCCATGGGCAATAAATTTAAAAGGCTAAAAATAAAACCTATGTGGCTCACGGCCAAAGTTAAAAAAGCTATAAACTATAAGAAAAGAGCTTTTAAAAAATATAAAAATGAAGGATCACTAGTGTCATTTAAATGTTACAAAGAACATAACAGAATATGTAAAAAGGAAATCAAGGATGCAAAAATTCAAAACGAAAGACTGATTGCAAAAGATAGTAGGACAAACCCCAAAAAATTCTTCAAATATATTAATAGTAAAAAGGTCAAGTCTGAGCATGTAGGCCTTTACAAAATAATCTAGAGTGGGTGACTGGGGACAAAGAGAAGGCTAATTTATTAAATTACTTTCTTCAGCTCTGTGTATACAAAGGAGCATGGGGGAGCTCATGTCCACAATGGGGGGTGGTAGTGACACAGCCCTAAATCCACAATGGCTCAAAAGTGATATGGTCAGAAATATTTAGACAGAATAAAGGTGGATAAAGCACCTGGACCTGATGGCATCCACCCACGGATCCTAAAAGAATTGAGCTCTGTAATTTCAAAGCCATTGTATCTAATTTTTAGGGAATCATTAATGACAGGAATAGTACCACTGGATTGGCGCAGGGCGAACGTGGTGCCTATATTTAAAAAGGGAACAAAGTCTTTACCAAGTAACTATAGACCTGTTAGTTTAACTTCTATAGTTGGGAAGATACTGGAGAGATTATTAAAAGACCACATAGACGAGTTCTTGCAGGAAAAAAATATTTTAAGCAACAGACAGCATGGGTTCATGAAAGACAGAAGTTGTCAGACAAACCTCATTTCTTTTTATGAGGTGGTAAGTAAAACCTTGGACAGAGGCGTGGCTGTGGACGTGGTATACTTGGATTTTGCAAAAGCGTTCGATACAGTTCCACACACAAGGCTCATGTGTAAGGTAAGGTCTACAGGTTTGGAAATATCGGTTTGTAAATGGATAGAAAACTGGCTAAAAGACAGAATTCAGAGAGTCGTGGTTAATGATTCTTACTCTGAATGGGCTAAGGTTATCAGTGGTGTACCCCAAGGTTCAGTGCTGGGACCTTACTTTTTAATATCTTTATAAATGATATTGGGTCTGGGATCAAAAGTAACATTTCTGTCTTTGCAGATGACACCAAGCTTTGCAGTGGAATAACGTCCTTACAGGAGGTCTCCAATTTACAAGCTGACCTCAATGCTCTGTCAAATTGGGCGACTATGTGGCAGATGAGGTTTAATGTTGATAAATGTAAAGTTATGCACTTGGGGGCTAAGAATATGCATGCATCATACATGCTAGGGGGAGTACAACTGGGGGAATCCGTAGTGGAGAAGGATCTGGGGGTTTTGGTAGATCATAAACTCAATATTAGCATGCAATGCCAAGCTGCGGTTTCCAAAGCGAGCAAAGTCCTTTCTTGTATTAAGAGAGGTATGGACTCCAGAGAGAGAGATATCATTTTGCCCTGTTCAAATCATTAGTAAGACCTCATCTGGAATATGCAGTTCAGTTTTGGGCACCAGTTCTCAAAAAGGATATTGGGGAACTGGAGAAAGTGCAGAGAAGGGCAACCAAAAACTGATAAGAGGCATGGAGGAGCTCAGCTATGAGGAAAGATTAGAGGAACTGAATTTATTCACCCTTGATAAGAGGAGATTAAGGGGGGTGGATATGATCAACATGTATAAATATATAAGGGGTACATATAGTGAACTTGGTGTTGAGTTATTCACTTTACGGTCAACAAAGAGGACAAGGGGGCACTCTTTACGTCTAGAGGAGAAGAGATTTCATCTCCAAATAAGGAAAGGTTTCTTCACAGTAAGAGCTGTAAAATGTGGAATAGACTCCTGCAGATGTGGTTCTAGCCAGCTCAGTAGATTGCTTTAAGAAAGGCCTGGATACCTTCCTAAATGTACATAATATAACTGGGTACTGACATTTATAGGTAAAGTTGATCCAGGGAAAATCCGATTGCCTCTCGGGGGATCAGGAAGGAATTTTTTTCCCCTGCTTTAGCAAATTGGAGAATGCTCTGCTGGGGTTTTTTTTGCCTTCCTCTGGATCAACTGTGGGTATAGAATGGGGTATATGGGATTGTATGATATATATATATATATATATATATATATATATATATATATGTATATATATATATTTTTTTGTTTAATTTGTGGTTGAACTGGATGGACTTGTGTCTTTTTTCAACCTAAATAACTATGTAACTATGTAACTATGTAACTATGTAGTATGTATGATGGATGCATATTCTTAGCCCCCAAGTGCATAACTTTACATTTATCAACATTAAACCTCATCTGCCACATAGTCACCCAATTAGACAGAGCATTGATGTTGGTTTGAAAATTGGAGACCTCCTGTAAGGACGTTATTCCACTGCATAGCTTGGTGTCATCTGCAAAGACAGAAATGTTACTTTTGATCCCAGACCCAATATCATTTATAAAGATATTAAAAAGTAAGGGTCCCAACACTGAACCTTGGGGTACCCCACTGATAACCTTAGACCATTCAGAGTAAGAATCATTAACCACGACTCTCTGAATTCTGTCTTTTAGCCAGTTTTATACCCATTTACAAACCGATATTTCCAAACCTGTAGACCTTACCTTACACATGAGCCGTGTGTGGGGAACTGTATCGAACGCTTTTGCAAAATCCAAGTATACCACGTCCACAGCCACCCCTCTGTCCAAGTATACCACGTCCACAGCCACCTCTCTGTCCAAGTATACCACATCCACAGCCACCTCTCTGTCCAAGTATACCACGTCCACCGCCACCCCTCTGTCCAAGTATACCACGTCCACAGCCACCTCTCTGTCCAAGTATACCACGTCCACCGCCACCCCTCTGTCCAAGTATACCACGTCCACAGCCACCTCTCTGTCCAAGTATACCACGTCCACCGCCACCCCTCTGTCCAAGTATACCACATCCACAGCCACCTCTCTGTCCAAGTATACCACGTCCACAGCCACCTCTCTGTCCAAGTATACCACGTCCACCGCCACCCTCTGTCCAAGTATACCACATCCACAGCCACCTCTCTGTCCAAGTATACCACGTCCACGCCACCCCTCTGTCCAAGTATACCACGTCCACAGCCACCTCTCTGTCCAAGTATACCACATCCACAGCCACCTCTCTGTACAAGGTTTTACTTACCTCTTCATAAAAAGAAATCAGGTTTGTCTGACAACTTCTGTCTTTCATGAACCCATGCTGTCTGTTGCTTAAAATGTTTTTTTCCAGCAAGAACTCGTCTATGTGGTCTTTTATTAATCTCTCCAGTATCTTCCCAACTATAGAAGTTAAACTAACAGGTCTATAGTTACATGGTAAAGACTTTGTTCCCTTTTTAAATATAGGCACCACGTTTGCCCGGCGCCAATCCAGTGGTACTATTCCCGTCATTAATGAGTCCCTAAAAATTAGATACAATGGCTTTGAAATTACAGAGCTCAATTCTTTTAAGATCCGTGGGTGGATGCCATCTGGTCCAGGTGCTTTATCCACCTTTATTCTGTCTAAATATTTCTGGACCAGATCACTTTTGAGACATTGTGGATCCTTCGGGGCTGTGTCACTACCACCCCCATTATGGACATGAGCTCCCCCATGCTCCTTTGTATACACAGAGCTGAAGAAAGTATAAGATATGTGAGATTCGTTTAGTTACGATTCGAAAGTTGGAAGAAATTTTCTTTATTTGGAGATTCGGATGTATCGGAATTTCCGAATCACAATATTAATGAATTTCAACGAATCTGAAATAAATGATAATGAAGCGAATAATCCTCATTAGAAAATGAATTTGAGTTTTGAAAATGAATTTGGATTTGAATTGCAATAAATACAGTAATTTATAAAAGTGAAATAAGATGATGATTCCTACTTAACCACTTACAGGCCGCAAAAGGATTTTCCCCCTTAATAACCAGGCTATTTTTTGTCGTGCGACGCTGTACCTGAATAAAATTGACGTCCTTTTTTCCCCACAAATAGAACTTTTTTTTGGTGGTATTTAATCACCTCTGCGTTTTTTATCTTTTTGCGCTATAAACAAAAAAAGAGCGACAATTTTGAAGAAAAAATAAATTAAATAAATATATATATATATATATATATATAAAAATATATACACACACACACCGGTATATATAAATATATATATATATATATATATACATATATATATATATATATATATATATATATATATATACATATATATACATATATATATATATATACACAATTGCGCGGTCGGGTGACACTGTACCCAAATAAAATTGAGCTTTTTTTGGTGGTATTTAATCACCTCTGTTTTTTTTGCGCTATAAACAAAAAAAGAGCAAACAATTCGAAGAAAAAATAAATAAATAAATATAAATTATATATATATATATATATATATATATATATATATATATATATATATATATATATATATATATATATATATATATATATATACTTTATAATGAATATTCCAAAAAAAAAATATTTCTTCCTCAGTTTAGGTCTATATGTATTCTTCTACATATTTTTGGTAAAAAAAAAATCACAATAAGCGTACAGCAGCAGGAAGGAACTTAAACAGCTGACGTCTGTTGTGTGTATGCCAAAAAGAGGGACCTGACTTCCGCTTCCGCCGACGCGACCGGATGTGACGGTCGGACGCGGCGTTCGGATGTGAACTGCGGGAGGTTTGAGATCAGCCTGAGTCTCCGACAGTATCCTGAATAGTCCCTGCTACCGAGACCCTAAATCCGTGAAAACGAACGCTTGGTGGTGCCCGAGCCTCCTACGGAACCCTGATTGGCCTCTGCTACTGAGACTTTAATCTCGTGAAACCCGTGAAAACGATCGCTTGGTGCGATGAGCAATAGTAAGCAGTCGGCGGCCGATCGTCTTAAAGAATTTGCTCGAACGGATAAGCAAGACGGCGGGCGTAGCCCCCCACAGACACGGAGTGGTGGACCATCAGCGCTGGAAACCCAGAAGCTTAACACGCCCCAGCCGCAGTCCGGGAAATCAACAGAAAAGCAGGAGAAACATCCCAAACTGACCCTGGAACAGATGAACTCCCAGATAATGGAGGCCATCCATTCGAGTAATACAGCCCTAACAGGTAAAATGGATGAGATTATAAATGATATAGGACTGATCAGGCATGATATGCAGAGTATAAGAGAGAGAATGATGGAAGTGGAAAATAGGACTGCTTTATTGGAAGATATTGTTAGCCCTATGCCAAAAAAGATAGTCACGATTGAAAAACAGATTACCCTGTGGCATCAAAAATCTGATGATTTTGAGAACCGTATGCGCCGCAATAACTTAAGAATAGTCGGTTTACCAGAGAAGGCAGAAGGGTTTAATCCTGGTGACTTTATAGAAAAATGGCTGAAAAATGTATTCCCAGATATGGAGGTATCAGCAGCATACGCAGTGGAGAGAGCGCATAGGGTCCCGGCAGTAACACCTAAACCAGGGTTTCCCCCTAGACCCTTGTTGGCACGACTATTAAATTGCAGAGACAGAGACACAATTCTGCGGAAAGCAAGACAAAAAGGAGAGATTCGCTATGAAAATAGCAAAATATCAATATTTCCAGACTTCTCTCTGGAGCTGCAAAAACAACGGGCAACATTTTATGAAATAAAACGAAAAAATGAGAGAGGCAGGAATTGAATATTCTATGGCATATCCAGCCCGATTGAGAGTGGAGGAAGGGGGAAAGACTTTGTTCTTCAGTACACCTGAACAAGCTAAAGACTGGCTGGAAATAACCAGGCCTAAGCCTCGATAGGAGAAATAGAGGAGTCCTGAAAGGATAAGAGACACCAAGACACCAAGAAGATTGGGACTTGGGGGGGGGGGAGGAGGGGGGATGAGAGGGACACTCTCCCTATTTTATATTTGTTTTTATTTTCCCCCTTTTTTTTTTTTTATTCTTTTTTGGGTTAAAGGGAAGAAGTTTTAATAGTTTATAGGTTTGGTTTTTTCTTTCTTTCTTATTTTCTTTTTTCTTGTTCTCTGCCCTTTTCGTCTTTTTCTTCGTCTCCCCCTTTTCCTTCTCTTCTTTTTTTTTTTTTTCTGAGGGGAAAAATGGGAAAAGGTAAAATATAAATGTTTAAGTGTGGGTTGTTTTTTTTTTTTTTGATAGGGGAGCGGGAGGGATAGGGAGGAGGAGGGGTAAAGTTGAGGGTGATGGGGTGTGTATAAATAGGAAAATGGAGCTAAAATCACAGAGAAACACATTGAAATAAAGCACTTGCTACAAAGGGAAGAGAGGGAAGAGTGCCCCCTTTTTTTTATGTTTTTTTTTTTTTTACATTCAATAACAAGGGAAGGTTAGGATAAGGCAAGAGACACAGTATAAACACTATAAACACAAATAAATGGGGGTAGGGGGAGGGATGGGGAGGGAGAGGGAATGAGCACAAGGAAGGAGGAAGGGAGGGGGGGGAGGGAGGGAGGGGGGGGAGGGGAGAGAGTAAGAAAAACATATTTATTTTTTTTCCTTCTGCGGTGTAACGTTTTTTTTTATTTTTTTTATTTATTTATTTTTTTTCTCTCTTTTTTTTTTTTTTTTTTTGTGTGCGGTGATTACCCCCTTTTTTTTTCCTTTCTGCTGTGTAACGTTTTTTTTTTTTTCTCCTTTAAAAGGGAGGGAGAGGGTGAAGGGAGGGGATGCCTTCTCCTCCCCCCACCGTGGCGCCCCCCCCCCTCGCCCCTTATATTCCCGATTAAGCGGACAAAGGGCAGGAGCAGACAGGCTGAAATTGAAATAAATTACCTATATAAGAGCAAAAATGCAATATGTTGGTAATGCCCTAAAAAAAAATGTTATGGATGAATGGAACGGAATGGATGAATGAGAGGAGTGAGGTAGAAAAGAGAATGGTCACGGAAAGGAAAAAGGGACATAGGATTTTTTATTTTATTTTTTCCCCTTCTTTTTATTTCTCGGGGGAACAATGGCTAAAATAAAATATATCGAATATGAGTAATCAGCACACATTTTTGTCATGGAATGTGAGAGGTATGGGAACGCAATTAAAACGAACACAGGTTTTCTCAGAAATTAACAAGGTGCAGGCAAAGATCATTTGTATCCAAGAAACACATATGACTAAAGAGAGATTGAAATACCTAGAAAAATCTTGGATACAATGGTCAAGCCACTCATGTCATACTACATATTCAAGAGGGGTTTCTCTCTTGGTCCATCGAGGGGTAACATGGGAGTGCATTAGAGAAAAAAGAGACCCCGATGGAAGATATGTCTTTGCCTTTGCGTTGGTGCATGCACTGCCTGTTGTAATCATGGGGATTTATAACCCCCCCCAGCTACAATGCGAGTACTGAAAGAGGCAGTGATATTTATGTCAGAATACCCAGAGGCATATGTCATATGTATGGGAGATTTCAATATGTGTTTAGACCCAAAATTAGATAGCTTCGGAAGAAATAAGCATAAAGGAGGGGAAGGGTCGAAGGTGTTGGAGAAATTTATGAATGAAGTAGGATGGGCTGACTTGTGGAGGATTAGAAACCCTGGGACCCGGGCTTATTCATGGCATGCACCTGGGAGAGGGTGCATGTCGAGAATAGATATGGTAATGGGGAACGAAAAGATCCTACCAATGGTTCGGTCTGTGGCGTATATGACAAGAGGGGTGTCTGACCATTCTGGATTAACCTTTGAGCTAAAAATCGGCCCAAAAAGAATAAGACCGGGGTATAGGATACAGGCTCAATGGTTAACCCAGATAGGATTAAATGATATAATTCCAGAGCAAATGGGAATGTTCCTAGAAGCACATGGCAATAGGAACATAGATGGAGTACTCTGGGATACATTTAAGGCATACTTGAGGGGGATAACAAGATCAACAATATCATACATTAAACGTACTAATAGGCAGGAAGAGGAGGAAATGGAACAGTTATGCGCACAGGCAGAAAATAGGTTCATAGAGGACCCCTCAAACATAAATCAAATAAGATGGGCAGCTTCATCACGGCAATATAAGAACCAACTAATAATTAACGCTAAGCGTAAGAAACTCCAATATGCACAAAAAAACTTTGAACAAGGACAACAATATAATAAGATGCTGAACTTTATGATAAAAAGACAAACCCCATCACTAGCAATATCAGAGGTGAAAAACGAAAAAAGAGAGGTGGTAAACACATTAGATGAGATACTTGAGACATTCCAAAAATACTATATTAACATGTATACATCAACACTGACCTGTACTCGAGAAGATATAGAGGAATACCTGAAGGACTTGAACTTCCTTAAATTAACAGAGGAACAAAAAGAGGAGTTAGAGAGGGATATAGAGGAAGAGGAAGTACGAGAAGCTATCTTTTCTCTGGGAAAGGGTAAGTCTCCAGGACCAGACGGCATACCACTGGAAATGTACCAGCGATATGCAGAAATTATGGTACCAGTTATGACCAAAATGTATGGAGAGGCGTTCCAAAGGGGAGAAATGCCTGTTTCCAT
Source organism: Lithobates sylvaticus (assembly GCA_028564925.1). Lineage (NCBI taxonomy): Eukaryota > Metazoa > Chordata > Amphibia > Anura > Ranidae > Lithobates > Lithobates sylvaticus. The sequence goes on along the minus strand of CM053028.1, from coordinate 10,230,838 downwards.
GTATGAGGCTACAGTCATATTGATACCAAAACCAGACAAAGACAGAACTGAGTGTGGGTCGTATAGGCCAATATCATTATTAAATATAGATTATAAAGTACTGGCAAAAGTGCTTGCCAAAAGGCTCAACCAGGTAATCTTGTCTATAATAGCGGAGGATCAAACTGGCTTTATGCCAGGGAAATCCACATCAATTAATATTAGAAGGACGCAATATATGACACAAATGAGAGAGTTTATCCCGGAAACAAGTGCCTTGGCATCGCTTGATACAGCCAAGGCATTTGACTCTATAGAATGGGAATTTCTGCAGACAGTCCTGGAAAGGAATGGATTTGGGGAAAAATTTAGAAAATGGGTGAAAATAATCTATAAACAACCATGCTCCAATTTGCTAATAAACGGTATATTATCCCCTACAATAAAACTATATAGAGGAACAAGACAGGGCTGCCCAATGTCACCGCAACTGTTTGCTCTGGCAATTGAGGCACTGGCAAACAGATTCAGACAATCAGATAAATATAAAGGGATTAAAGTAGGAGAAAAAAACCGAACACATAGGCTTATATGCGGACAATATTATATTATATATGGGAGATGCGCAAGCTTCTCTGATGGAAGCAATGAGAATAATAGAAACATACGGGAGGTTCTCAGGGTTAAAAATAAATTGGCAAAAATCCGCACTGATGCCTCTGGGAACAGGTAATGAAAGGAGAGCTCAGACCCCATTAAAAATAGTTGAAGTTTTTAAATATTTAGGAGTAAATATTACGTTGAAACATGAAGACGAGATGGAAGCTAATATACTCCCACTAGTAGAACATGTGAAGAGAAAATTAGAAATATAGATAAAGCTACCAATATCAATGGCAGGCAGAATTCACCTGATAAAATCTATTATACTACCCAAGTGTTTATATGTATTTGCACACTCCCCAGTAAAAAATACCAAAACAGATAGTTAAAAAATTTAACTCGCAGATGACTCGGTTCATTTGGGCATATGGAAGATGTAAATTAAAATTTGATAAACTACAAAGACCAAAGACAGAAGCTGGACTGGCCCTCCCGGATTTATATTTATATTATTTGGCAGGGCAATTGAAACATCTAAGATCATGGGTAGGACAGGAAAAAATAACAAGGATAAAGGAATATCTCCTTAGCAAAATGCAAATAGATGATTTAATGACGGGATTAGAATTAAAAGATCTGAGGAGAGTGGGAGTAAAAATTCCCCTTTTGAAAGTGGCAAGGACAGTATGGAGAGAGGCTAAGAAACTGACGGGATTTGATGGAATCCCAACAGAAACTGCGCTTTGGAACAATCCAAAATTTGAACAACTGGAAGCCTTTGAAATTTTGGAAGCAGAATAAGATAACAACTTTTGGTCAGCTATATGACAAAAATGTGATACTATCCTATGAAAACCTGTGTAAACAATATAATTTATTGAGTAAACAGTTTTACAGATACCTTCAGCTGAGGCAGGTGCTACAGACACAGTTTAGAAGAGAGGAATTAAAAATATCTAAATATCCCCTTATAGGCATCCTGAGATCACAGGGACCTAAGGGACTGATAGCAAAGATTTACACACACCTGTTACAGAAGAAAATAGAAGGAGAACCATTGAAAATAAGGGATAAGTGGCAGGAGGCTATCCCAGACATGAGCGATCATGAATGGGATGAAGCCTGCAACTCCCATTGGAAGGTATCCCCTGCAATGAATAACAGGATAATACAGATGAATATAATACATCAGACGTACTTGGCTCCAAATAGATTGCACAAAATGGGGAGGATGACTGAACCAAGATGTACTAGATGCGGGCAGGGGGGAGCAGACTTCCTTCATGTAATGTGGTACTGTGGTAAAATAGGAAAATATTGGCAACAAGTAGCTAGGAAAATAGGAAAAGTCCTGAATAAATCTTTTATAGCTACGATGGAATTATGTTTGTTGGGGATATTGAGGGAAGAGAGAGAGATAATAGAGATAATAACACCTTCTTAAGGGAGGTACTGTTTTTGGCAAGAAAACAAATAATAGAAAAATGGATTCAGCCATATCCCCCGACAGTAACCCAATGGGCGAGAGCAGTAAACCAGGTCCTACCCTATGAAAAAATAATGTACGAACAAAGGGGAAACGGGCGAAGGTATGAAAAAATATGGGCAAAATGGAATAGAACATGGCTAACAATGGATAGAGGAATATCTGAAAATATAGCATTAAGCGACCATAGAGGGTGAGTGAGGAAGGAATGAAAGGAAAGAGTAAATGTAATTATAATTTGTATTATATAAAGAAATGTAAAAGTATATAAAAAAATGTATAATGTAAATTATTATGTAATGAAAAATTTGGAATAAAGAGTTTTGAGAAAAAAAAAAAAAAAAAAAAAAATATATATATATATATATATATATATATATATATATATATATATATATATATATATATATATATATATATATATATATAATATATATATATATATATATATACTTTATAATGAATATTCCAAAAAAAAATATTTCTTCCTCAGTTTAGGTCTATATGTATTCTTCTACATATTTTTGGTAAAAAAAAAAATCACAATTGGTTTTTTTTTTTTTTTTGATTGGTTTTCACAAAAGTTATAATGCCTACAAAATAGGGGATATATTTATGCCATTTTTTTTATTTATTTTTTACTAGTAATGACACTTTTTTTGACACTTTTTTGGGACCAGTGACAACTATCCACTTACGGACCGCCCGCGGCAGTTTTATTTCGCTACTTTAAAGAGGAATACCGTTGTTGTGGCAGCAGCTAGCTGCCATAACCCCGGTATCCTCTTCTTCAACGGATGGTCCGCTTTCAGATAAAAGTGGTCCCTGTGGCGGATTTGCTGCAAGATCACTTTTATCGGCGGCGGGAGAGGGGCCACCCCTTCCCTTCCGCTGCGCTCCGGTGCCCTCCGCCGCCTACCGGTGCCTTCGGTAGCGGTGAAGGCGAATCGTGTCCTGTCCCTGGCTTGGCATGGAGACAAGTGTTGCACTTTTTTTGTTTTTAGCGCAAAAAAAAAAAAAACGCAGAGGTGATCAAATACGACAAAAGAAAGCTCTATTTGTGGGGAAATTCTTTTTTGGGGTGGACGCAGTGCCGTATCGCAAAAAATGGCCTGGTCATTGAGTAGCCAAATCTTCTGGGGCTGAAGTGGTTAAAGTCATCACAGAGGACAAGGGGGCGCTCTTTACGTCTAGAGGGAAAGAGATTTAATCTACAAATATGGAAAGGTTTCTTCACAGTAAGAGCTTTGAAAATGTGGAATAGACTCCCTCCAGAGCTGGTTCTGGCCAGCTCAGTAGATTGCTGGAAAAAAAAAAGGCCTGGATTATTTCCTAAATGTACATAATATAACTTGATAGTAAAATTTCTAGGTCAAGTTGATCCAGGGAATGTCTGATTGCCTCTTGGGGGATCAGGAAGGAATTTTTTCCCCCACTGGAGAAAATGAGATCATGTTTGCTGGGGATTTTGCCTTCCTCTGTCAACTGTGTGGAATAGAAAGGGCTGTCTTAATGAGTGGGCACTGCCCAGGGGCCCCAGCTGCATGGGGGGCTCCTGCACTTTCCCCAAAGCAGCTGGTCATTGAGTCCACGCTGCCCCAAAATGGCCCCATGATGGCACGAGAGTGATGAATACAAAGGGGAGACAGACTGACCCCACACCATGCAGCTTGAATGCTCGGGAATCGAAGGCTGCGGGGTAGAAGCTGGAGTGGGAGTTGCTGAGTCGACAGCACTTAGAGCCCACCTGCGGAAGTAGCATTGTGGATGGTGTCATGGTGAGCCCAGCTGTGCAGCACTGTTTGCACCGGAAGGCTTGGAATGCCTGGAGGGATGCTCCCTCCTCCGCCCCTCCTTCTGCCTGGTTGATTGGTATAGGTGAGTCCAGTGCTGGAGGTGGGCACATAGCCAAAAGTTCACATACACTGTATCTCAACTGGAAAAGGTGGAGATATACAGTGCTGGGTGGATATCTGGGGTGTAGAGGGGTCAGAGTCCTGGGGGGATATCTGGGGTGTAGAGGGGTCAGAGTGCTGGGGGGATATCTGGGGTGTAGAGGGGTCAGAGTCCTGGAGGGATATCTGGGGTGTAGAGGGGTCAGAGTCCTGGGGGGATATCTGGGGTGTAGAGGGGTCAGAGTCCTGGGTGGATATCTGGGGTGTAGAGGGGTCAGAGTCCTGGGGGATATCTGGGTTGTAGAGGGGTCAGAGTGCTGGGGGGATATCTGGGGTGTAGAGGGGCCAGAGTGCTGGGGGGATATCTAGGGTGTAGAGGGGCCAGAGTGCTGGGGGGGGGGTATCTGGGGTGTAGAGGGGTCAGAGTGCTGGGGGATATCTGGGGTGTAGAGGGGTCAGAGTGCTGGTGGGATATCAGGGGTGTAGAGGGGTCAGAGTCCTGGGGGGATATCTGGGGTGTAGAGGGGTCAGAGTCCTGGGGGGGATATCTGGGGTGCAGAGGGGTCAGAGTGCTGGGGGAATATCTGGGGTGTAGAGGGGTCAGAGTCCTGGGGAGATATCTGGGGTGTAGAGGGGTCAGAGTCCTGGGGGGGGGATATCTGGGGTGTAGAGGGGTCAGAGTCCTGGGGGGGGGATATCTAGGGTGTAGAGGAGTCAGAGTGCTGGGGGGTTATTTGGGGTGTAGAGGGGTCAGAGTGCTGGGGGGATATCTGGGTATAGAGGGGTCAGAGTGCTGGGGGGATATCTGGGGTGTAGAGGGGTCAGAGTGCTGGGGGGATATCTGGGGTGTAGAGGGGTCAGAGTGCTGGGGGGATATCTGGGGCGTAGGGAGGTCAGAGTCCTGGGGGGGATATCTGGGGTGTAGAGGGGTCAGAGTCCTGGGGGGGGTGGGGGGATATCTGGGGTGTAGAGGGGTCAGAGTCCTGGGGGATATCTGGGGTGTAGAGGGGTCAGAGTGCCTGGGGGGATATCTGGGTTGTAGAGGGGTCAGAGGGGTCAGAGTGCTGGGGGATATCTAGGGTGTAGAGGGGCCAGAGTCCTGGGGGGATATCTGGGGTGTAGAGGGGTCAGAGTGCTGGGGGGGTATCTGGGGTGTAGAGGGGTCAGAGTGCTGGGGGGGGATATCTGGGGTGTAGAGGGGTCAGAGTGCTGGGGGGGGGGGGATATCAGGGGTGTAGAGGGGTCAGAGTGCTGGGGGGATATCTGGGTGTAGAGGGATCAGAGTGCTGGGGGGGATATCTGGGGTGTAGAGGGGTCAGAGTGCTGGGGGGATATCTGGGTGTAGAGGGGTCAGAGTGCTGGGGGGATATCTGGGGTGTAGAGGGGTTAGAGTCCTGGGGGGGGGGGGTGGGGTGGGGGGGGGTAGAGGGGTCAGAGTCCTGGGGGGGGGGGATATCTAGGGTGTAGAGGGGTCAGAGTGCTGGGGGGATTATCTGGGGTGTAGAGGGATCAGAGTCTGGGGGGATATCTGGGGTGTAGAGGGGTCAGAGTGCTGGGGGATATCTGGGGTGTAGAGGGGTCAGAGTGCTGGGGGGATATCTGGGGCATAGGGAGGTCAGAGTTCTGGGGGGGATATCTGGGGTGTAGAGGGGTCAGAGTCCTGGGGGGATATCTGGGGTGTAGAGGGGTCAGAGTCCTGGGGGGATATCTGGGGTGTAGAGGGGTCAGAGTCCTGGGGGGATATCTGGGTTGTAGAGGGGTCAGAGTGCTGGGGGGGGATATCTAGGGTGTAGAGGGGTCAGAGTCCTGGGGGGATATCTGGGTGTAGAGGGGTCAGAGTCCTGGGGGGAATATCTGGGGTGTAGAGGGGTCAGAGTGCTGGGGGGATATCTGGGGTGTATAGGGGTCAGAGTTATGGGGGGATATCTGGGGTGTAGAGGGGTCAGAGTCCTGGGGGGATATCTGGGGTGTAGAGGGGTCAGAGTCCTGGGGGGGATATCTGGGGTGTAGGGGGTCAGAGTGCTGGGGGGGGATCTGGGGTGTAGAGGGATCAGAGTGCTGGGGGGTTATCTGGGTGTAGAGGGGTCAGAGTGCTGGGGGGATATCTGGGGTGTAGAGGGGTCAGAGTGCTGGGGGGATATCTGGGGTGTAGAGGGGTCAGAGTGCTGGGGGGATATCTGGGGCGTAGGGAGGGGGGGGGGGTCATATCTGGGGTGTAGAGGGGTCAGAGTCCTGGGGGGATATCTGGGGTGTAGAGGGGCCAGAGTGCTGGGGGGATATCTGGGGTGTAGGGTGTAGAGGGGTCAGAGTGCTGGGGGGGATATCTGGGGTGTAGAGGGGTCAGAGTGCTGGGGGGATATCTGGGGTGTAGAGGGGTCAGAGTCCTGGGGGGGATATCTGGGGTGTAGAGGGGTCAGAGTCCTGGGGGGATATCTGGGGTGTAGAGGGGTCAGAGTCCTGGGGGATATCTAGGGTGTAGAGGGGTCAGAGTGCTGGGGGGGTTATCTGGGGTGTAGAGGGGTCAGAGTGCTGGGGGGGATATCTGGGGGTGTAGAGGGGTCAGAGTGCTGGGGGGATATCTAGGGTGTAGAGGGGGCCAGAGTGCTGGGGGGGGGATATGTGGGGGTGTAGAGGGGTCCAGAGTGCTGGGGGGGTATCTGGGTGTAGAGGGGTCAGAGTGCTGGGGGGGTATCTGGGGTGTAGAGGGGTCAGAGTCCTGGTGGGATATCTGGGGTGTAGAGGGGTCAGAGTCCTGGGGGGATATCTGGGGTGTAGAGGGGTCAGAGTGCCTGGGGGGATATCTGGGGTGTAGAGGGGTCAGAGTCCTGGGGGGATATCTGGGGTGTAGAGGGGTCAGTGCTGGGGGGATATCTGGGGTGTAGAGGGGTCAGAGTGCTGGGGGATATCAGGGGTGTAGAGGGGTCAGAGTCCTGGGGGGGGTATCTGGGGTGTAGAGGGGTCAGAGTCCTGGAGGGGATATCTGGGGTGTAGAGGGGTCAGAGTCCTGGGGGGATATCTGGGGTGTAGAGGGGTCAGAGTCCTGGGGGGATATCTGGGGTGTAGAGGGGTCAGAGTCCTGGGGGGGATATCTGGGGTGTAGAGGGGTCAGAGTCCTGGGGGGGATATCTGGGGTGTAGAGGGGTCAGAGTGCTGGGGGGATATCTGGGGTGTAGAGGGGTCAGAGTCCTGGGGGGATATCTGGGGTGTAGAGGGGTCAGAGTACTGGGGGGGGATATCTGGGGTGTAGAGGGGTCAGAGTCCTGGGGGGGATATCTAGGGTGTAGAGGGGTCAGAGAGCTGGGGGTTATCTGGGGTGTAGAGGGATCAGAGTGCTGGGGGGGATATCTGGGGTGTAGAGGGGTCAGAGTGCTGGGGGGATATCTGGGGTGTAGAGGGGTCAGAGTGCTGGGGGAATATCTGGGGTGTAGAGGGGTCAGAGTGCTGGGGGGATATCTGGGGCGTAGGGAGGTCAGAGTCCTGGGGGGGATATCTGGGGTGTAGAGGGGTCAGAGTGCTGGGGGATATCTGGGGTGTAGAGGGGTCAGAGTGCTGGGGGGTTATCTGGGGTGTAGAGGGATCAGAGTGCTGGGGGGATATCTGGGGTGTAGAGGGGTCAGAGTGCTGGGGGGATATCTGGGGTGTAGAGGGGTCAGAGTGCTGGGGGGATATCTGGGGCATAGGGAGGTCAGAGTTCTGGGGGGGATATCTGGGGTGTAGAGGGGTCAGAGTCCTGGGGGATATCTGGGGTGTAGAGGGGGGTCAGAGTCCTGGGGGGATATCTGGGGTGTAGAGGGGTCAGAGTCCTGGGGGGATATCTGGGTTGTAGAGGGGTCAGAGTGCTGGTGGGATATCAGGGGTGTAGAGGGGTCAGAGTCCTGGGGGGATATCTGGGGTGTAGAGGGGTCAGAGTCCTGGGGGGGGGTATCTGGGGTGTAGAGGGGTCAGAGTGCTGGGGGGATATCTGGGGTGTAGAGGGGTCAGAGTCCTGGGGGGATATCTGGGGTGCAGAGGGGTCAGAGTCCTGGGGGGGATATCTGGGGTGTAGAGGGGTCAGAGTCCTGGGGGGGGGATATCTAGGGTGTAGAGGGGTCAGAGTGCTGGGGGGTTATCTGGGGTGTAGAGGGATCAGAGTGCTGGGTGGATATCTGGGGTGTAGAGGGGTCAGAGTGCTGGGGGGATATCTGGGGTGTAGAGGGGTCAGAGTGCTGGGGGGATATCTGGGGTGTAGAGGGGTCAGAGTGCTGGGGGGATATCTGGGGCGTAGGGAGGTCAGAGTCCTGGGGGGGATATCTGGGGTGTAGAGGGGTCAGAGTCCTGGGGGGATATCTGGGGTGTAGAGGGGTCATAGTCCTGGGGGGATATCTAGGGTGTAGAGGGGCCAGAGTGCTGGGGGGATATCTAGGGTGTAGGGTGTAGAGGGGCCATAGTGCTGGGGGGGTATCTGGGGTGTAGAGGGGTCAGAGTGCTGGGGGGTATCTGGGGTGTAGAGGGGTCAGAGTGCTGGGGGGATATCTGGGGTGTAGAGGGGTCAGAGTCCTGGGGGTGATATCTGGGGTGTAGAGGGGTCAGAGTCCTGGGGGGGGGGGGTGATATCTGGGGTGTAGAGGGGTCAGAGTCCTGGGGGGGATATCTGGGGTGTAGAGGGGTCAGAGTGCTGGGGGGTTATCTGGGGTGTAGAGGGATCAGAGTGCTGGGGGGATATCTGGGGTGTAGAGGGGTCAGAGTGCTGGGGGGGATATCTGGGGTGTAGAGGGGCCAGAGTGCTGGGGGGATATCTAGGGTGTAGAGGGGTCAGAGTGCTGGGGGGGTATCTGGGGTGTAGAGGGGTCAGAGTGCTGGGGGGATATCAGGGGTGTAGAGGGGTCAGAGTCCTGGGGGGGGGGGGGGTCTGGGGTGTAGAGGGGTCAGAGTCCTGGGGGGGATATCTGGGGTGTAGAGGGGTCAGAGTCCTGGGGGGATATCTGGGGTGTAGAGGGGTCAGAGTCCTGGGGGGGATATCTGGGGTGTAGAGGGGGTCAGAGTCCTGGGGGGGGATATCTGGGGTGTAGAGGGGTCAGAGTCCTGGGGGGGATATCTGGGGTGTAGAGGGGTCAGAGTGCTGGGGGGATATCTGGGGTGTAGAGGGGTCAGAGTCCTGGGGGGATATCTGGGGTGTAGAGGGGTCAGAGTACTGGGGGGGGATATCTGGGGTGTAGAGGGGTCAGAGTCCTGGGGGGATATCTAGGGTGTAGAGGGGTCAGAGTGCTGGGGGTTATCTGGGGTGTAGAGGGATCAGAGTGCTGGGGGGATATCTGGGGTGTAGAGGGGTCAGAGTGCTGGGGGGATATCTGGGGTGTAGAGGGGTCAGAGTGCTGGGGGAATATCTGGGGTGTAGAGGGGTCAGAGTGCTGGGGGGATATCTGGGGCGTAGGGAGGTCAGAGTCCTGGGGGGGGGATATCTGGGGTGTAGAGGGGTCAGAGTGCTGGGGGATATCTGGGGTGTAGAGGGGTCAGAGTGCTGGGGGGATATCTGGGGTGTAGAGGGGTCAGAGTGCTGGGGGGATATCTGGGGTGTAGAGGGGTCAGAGTCCTGGGGGGGATATCTGGGGTGTAGAGGGGTCAGAGTCCTGGGGGGGGATATCTAGGGTGTAGAGGGGTCAGAGTGCTGGGGGGTTATCTGGGGTGTAGAGGGATCAGAGTGCTGGGGGGATATCTGGGGTGTAGAGGGGTCAGAGTGCTGGGGGGATATCTGGGGTGTAGAGGTGTCAGAGTGCTGGGGGGATATCTGGGGTGTAGAGGGGTCAGAGTGCTGGGGGGATATCTGGGGCGTAGGGAGGTCAGAGTCCTGGGGGGGATATCTGGGGTGTAGAGGGGTCAGAGTCCTGGGGGGATATCTGGGGTGTAGAGGGGTCATAGTCCTGGGGGGATATCTGGGGTGTAGAGGGGTCAGAGTCCTGGGGGGATATCTGGGTTGTAGAGGGGTCAGAGTGCTGGGGGGATATCTAGGGTGTAGGGTGTAGAGGGGCCATAGTGCTGGGGGGGTATCTGGGGTGTAGAGGGGTCAGAGTGCTGGGGGGATATCTGGGGTGTAGAGGGGTCAGAGTCCTGGGGGGATATCTGGGGTGTAGAGGGGTCAGAGTCCTGGGGGGGGATATCTGGGGTGTAGAGGGGTCAGAGTCCTGGGGGGGATATCTAGGGTGTAGAGGGGTCAGAGTGCTGGGGGGTTATCTGGGGTGTAGAGTGATCAGAGAGCTGAGGGGATATCTGGGGTGTAGAGGGGTCAGAGTGCTGGGGGGATATCTGGGGTGTAGAGGGGTCAGAGTGCTAGGGGGATATCTGGGGCATAGGGAGGTCAGAGTCCTGGGGGGGATATCTGGGGTGTAGAGGGGTCAGAGTCCTGGGGGATATCTGGGGTGAAGAGGGGTCAGAGTCCTGGGGGGATATCTGGGGTGTAGAGGGGTCAGAGTGCTGGGGGGATATCTGGGGAGGGGTCAGAGTGCTGCGGGGATATCTGGGGTGTAGAGGGGTCAGAGTCCTGGGGGGGATATCTGGGGTGTAGAGGGGTCAGAGTCCTGGGGGGGATATCTGGGGTGTAGAGGGGTCAGAGTCCTGGGGGGGATATCTGGGGTGTAGAGGGGTCAGAGTCCTGGGGGGGATATCTGGGGTGCAGAGGGGTCAGAGTGCTGGGGGAATATCTGGGGTGTAGAGGGGTCAGAGTCCTGGGGGGATATCTGGGGTGTAGAGGGGGTCAGAGTCCTGGGGGGGGGGATATCTGGGGTGTAGAGGGGTCAGAGTCCTGGGGGGGGGGGATATCTAGGGTGTAGAGGAGTCAGAGTGCTGGGGGGTTATTTGGGGTGTAGAGGGATCAGAGTGCTGGGGGGATATCTGGGGTATAGAGGGGTCAGAGTGCTGGGGGGATATCTGGGGTGTAGAGGGGTCAGAGTGCTGGGGGGGGATATCTGGGGTGTAGAGGGGTCAGAGTGCTGGGGGGATATCTGGGGCGTAGGGAGGTCAGAGTCCTGGGGGGGATATCTGGGGTGTAGAGGGGTCAGAGTCCTGGGGGGATATCTGGGGTGTAGAGGGGTCAGAGTCCTGGGGGATATCTGGGGTGTAGAGGGGTCAGAGTCCTGGGGGGATATCTGGGTTGTAGAGGGGTCAGAGTGCTGGGGGGATATCTAGGGTGTAGAGGGGCCAGAGTGCTGGGGGTTATCTAGGGTGTAGAGGGGCCAGAGTGCTGGGGGGTATCTGGGGTGTAGAGGGGTCAGTGTGCTGGAGGGATATCTGGGGTGTAGAGGGGTCAGAGTGCTGGTGGGATATCAGGGGTGTAGAGGGGTCAGAGTCCTGGGGGGATATCTGGGGTGTAGAGGGGTCAGAGTCCTGGGGGGGATATCTGGGGTGTAGAGGGGTCAGAGTGCTGGGGGGATATCTGGGGTGTAGAGGGGTCAGAGTCCTGGGTGGATATCTGGGGTGTAGAGGGGTTAGAGTCCTGGGGGGGGGTATCTGGGGTGTAGAGGGGTCAGAGTCCTGGGGGGGGGGATATCTAGGGTGTAGAGGGGTCAGAGTGCTGGGGGGTTATCTGGGGTGTAGAGGGATCAGAGTGCTGGGGGGATATCTGGGGTGTAGAGGGGTCAGAGTGCTGGGGGGATATCTAGGGTGTAGAGGGGTCAGAGTGCTGGGGGGATATCTGGGGCATAGGGAGGTCAGAGTTCTGGGGGGGATATCTGGGGTGTAGAGGGGTCAGAGTCCTGGGGGATATCTGGGGTGTAGAGGGGTCAGAGTCCTGGGGGGATATCTGGGGTGTAGAGGGGTCAGAGTCCTGGGGGATATCTGGGTTGTAGAGGGGTCAGAGTGCTGGTGGGATATCAGGGGTGTAGAGGGGTCAGAGTCCTGGGGGGATATCTGGGGTGTAGAGGGGTCAGAGTCCTGGGGGGGATATCTGGGGTGTAGAGGGGTCAGAGTGCTGGGGGGATATCTGGGGTGTAGAGGGGTCAGAGTCCTGGGGGGATATCTGGGGTGCAGAGGGGTCAGAGTCCTGGGGGGGATATCTGGGGTGTAGAGGGGTCAGAGTCCTGGGGGGGGGGGATATCTAGGGTGTAGAGGGGTCAGAGTGCTGGGGGGTTATCTGGGGTGTAGAGGGATCAGAGTGCTGGGGGGATATCTGGGGTGTAGAGGGGTCAGAGTGCTGGGGGGATATCTGGGGTGTAGAGGGGTCAGAGTGCTGGGGGGATATCTGGGGTGTAGAGGGGTCAGAGTGCTGGGGGGATATCTGGGGCGTAGGGAGGTCAGAGTCCTGGGGGGATATCTGGGGTGTAGAGGGGTCAGAGTCCTGGGGGGATATCTGGGTTGTAGAGGGGTCATAGTCCTGGGGGGATATCTAGGGTGTAGAGGGGCCAGAGTGCTGGGGGGATATCTAGGGTGTAGGGTGTAGAGGGGCCATAGTGCTGGGGGGGTATCTGGGGTGTAGAGGGGTCAGAGTGCTGGGGGGATATCTGGGGTGTAGAGGGGTCAGAATCCTGGGGGGATATCTGGGGTGTAGAGGGGTCAGAGTCCTGGGGGGGTGATATCTGGGGTGAAGAGGGGTCAGAGTCCTGGGGGGGATACCTAGGGTGTAGAGGGGTCAGAGTGCTGGGGGGTTATCTGGGGTGTAGAGGGATCAGAGTGCTGGGGGGGATATCTGGGGTGTAGAGGGGTCAGAGTGCTGGGGGGATATCTAGGGTGTAGAGGGGCCAGAGTGCTGGGGGGATATCTAGGGTGTAGAGGGGCCAGAGTGCTGGGGGGGTATCTGGGGTGTAGAGGGGTCAGAGTGCTGGGGGGATATCTGGGGTGTAGAGGGGTCAGAGTGCTGGTGGGATATCAGGGGTGTAGAGGGGTCAGAGTCCTGGGGGGGGGGTATCTGGGGTGTAGAGGGGTCAGAGTCCTGGGGGGGATATCTGGGGTGTAGAAGGGTCAGAGTCCTGGGGGGATATCTGGGGTGTAGAGGGGTCAGAGTCCTGGGGGGATATCTGGGGTGTAGAGGGGTCAGAGTCCTGGGGGGGATATCTGGGGTGTAGAGGGGTCAGAGTCCTGGGGGGGATATCTGGGGTGTAGAGGGGTCAGAGTGCTGGGGGGATATCTGGGGTGTAGAGGGGTCAGAGTGCTGGGGGGATATCTGGGGTGTAGAGGGGTCAGAGTGCTGGGGGGATATCTGGGGCGTAGGGAGGTCAGAGTCCTGGGGGGGATATCTGGGGTGTAGAGGGGTCAGAGTCCTGGGGGGATATCTGGGTTGTAGAGGGGTCATAGTCCTGGGGGGATATCTAGGGTGTAGAGGGGCCAGAGTGCTGGGGGGATATCTAGGGTGTAGGGTGTAGAGGGGCCATAGTGCTGGGGGGGTATCTGGGGTGTAGAGGGGTCAGAGTGCTGGGGGGATATCTGGGGTGTAGAGGGGTCAGAATCCTGGGGGGATATCTGGGGTGTAGAGGGGTCAGAGTCCTGGGGGGGTGATATCTGGGGTGAAGAGGGGTCAGAGTCCTGGGGGGGATACCTAGGGTGTAGAGGGGTCAGAGTGCTGGGGGTGTTATCTGGGGTGTAGAGGGATCAGAGTGCTGGGGGGGGGGATATCTGGGGTGTAGAGAGGGTTCAGAGTGCTGGGGGGATATCTGGGGTGTAGAGGGGTCAGAGTGCTGGGGGGATATCTGGGGCGTAGGGAGGTCAGAGTCCTGGGGGGGATATCTGGGGTGTAGAGGGGTCAGAGTCCTGGGGGATATCTGGGTTGTAGAGGGGTCATAGTCCTGGGGGGATATCTGGGGTGCAGAGGGGTCAGAGTCCTGGGGGGGATATCTGGGGTGTAGAGGGGTCAGAGTCCTGGGGGGGGGGGATATCTAGGGTGTAGAGGGGTCAGAGTGCTGGGGGGTTATCTGGGGTGTAGAGGGATCAGAGTGCTGGGGGGATATCTGGGGTGTAGAGGGGTCAGAGTGCTGGGGGGATATCTGGGGTGTAGAGGGGTCAGAGTGCTGGGGGGATATCTGGGGTGTAGAGGGGTCAGAGTGCTGGGGGATATCTGGGGCGTAGGGAGGTCAGAGTCCTGGGGGGGATATCTGGGGTGTAGAGGGGTCAGAGTCCTGGGGGGATATCTGGGTTGTAGAGGGGTCATAGTCCTGGGGGGATATCTAGGGTGTAGAGGGGCCAGAGTGCTGGGGGGATATCTAGGGTGTAGGGTGTAGAGGGGCCATAGTGCTGGGGGGGTATCTGGGGTGTAGAGGGGTCAGAGTGCTGGGGGGATATCTGGGGTGTAGAGGGGTCAGAATCCTGGGGGGATATCTGGGGTGTAGAGGGGTCAGAGTCCTGGGGGGGTGATATCTGGGGTGAAGAGGGGTCAGAGTCCTGGGGGGGATACCTAGGGTGTAGAGGGGTCAGAGTGCTGGGGGGTTATCTGGGGTGTAGAGGGATCAGAGTGCTGGGGGGGATATCTGGGGTGTAGAGGGTCAGAGTGCTGGGGGGATATCTAGGGTGTAGAGGGGCCAGAGTGCTGGGGGGATATCTAGGGTGTAGAGGGGCCAGAGTGCTGGGGGGGTATCTGGGGTGTAGAGGGGTCAGAGTGCTGGGGGGATATCTGGGGTGTAGAGGGGTCAGAGTGCTGGTGGGATATCAGGGGTGTAGAGGGGTCAGAGTCCTGGGGGGGGGGGGTATCTGGGGTGTAGAGGGGTCAGAGTCCTGGGGGGGGATATCTGGGGTGTAGAAGGGTCAGAGTCCTGGGGGGATATCTGGGGTGTAGAGGGGTCAGAGTCCTGGGGGATATCTGGGGTGTAGAGGGGTCAGAGTCCTGGGGGGGATATCTGGGGTGTAGAGGGGTCAGAGTCCTGGGGGGGATATCTGGGGTGTAGAGGGGTCAGAGTGCTGGGGGATATCTGGGGTGTAGAGGGGTCAGAGTGCTGGGGGGATATCTGGGGTGTAGAGGGATCAGAGTACTGGGGGGGGATATCTGGGGTGTAGAGGGGTCAGAGTCCTGGGGGGGGGGGGTCATAGTCCTGGGGGGGATATCTAGGGTGTAGAGGGGTCAGAGTGCTGGGGGTTATCTGGGGTGTAGAGGGATCAGAGTGCTGGGGGGATATCTGGGTTGTAGAGGGGTCAGAGTGCTGGGGGGGATATCTGGGGTGTAGAGGGGTCAGAGTGCTGGGGGAATATCTGGGGTGTAGAGGGGTCAGAGTGCTGGGGGGATATCTGGGGCGTAGGGAGGTCAGAGTCCTGGGGGGGATATCTGGGGTGTAGAGGGGTCAGAGTGCTGGGGGATATCTGGGGTGTAGAGGGGTCAGAGTCCTGGGGGGGATATCTGGGGTGTAGAGGGGTCAGAGTCCTGGGGGGGGATATCTAGGGTGTAGAGGGGGTCAGAGTGCTGGGGGGTTATCTGGGGTGTAGAGGGATCAGAGTGCTGGGGGGATATCTGGGGTGTAGAGGGGTCAGAGTGCTGGGGGGATATCTGGGGTGTAGAGGGGTCAGAGTGCTGGGGGGATATCTGGGGTGTAGAGGGGTCAGAGTGCTGGGGGGCTGGGGGGGGGATATCTGGGGCGTAGAGGGGTCAGAGTCCTGGGGGGATATCTGGGGTGTAGAGGGGTCATAGTCCTGGGGGGATATCTGGGTGTAGAGGGGTCAGAGTCCTGGGGGGATATCTGGGGTTGTAGAGGGGTCAGAGTGCTGGGGGGATATCTGGGGTGTAGAGGGGGTCATAGTGCTGGGGGGGTATCTGGGGTGTAGAGGGGTCAGAGTGCTGGGGGATATCTGGGTGTAGAGGGGTCAGAGTCCTGGGGGGATATCTGGGTGGGGGGGGGTGTAGAGGGGTCAGAGTGCTGGGGGGATATCTAGGGTGTAGGGTGTAGAGGGGCCATAGTGCTGGGGGGGATATCTGGGGGGGGGTGTAGAGGGGTCAGAGTGCTGGGGGGATATCTGGGGTGTAGAGGGGTCAGAGTGCTGGGGGGATATCTGGGGTGTAGAGGGGTCAGAGTGCTGGGGGGGGATATCTGGGGTGTAGAGGGGTCAGAGTCCTGGGGGGGGGGATATCTGGGGTGTAGAGGGGTCAGAGTCCTGGGGGGGATATCTAGGGTGTAGAGGGGTCAGAGTGCTGAGGGGATATCTGGGGTGTAGAGGGGTCAGAGTGCTGGGGGGATATCTGGGGTGTAGAGGGGTCAGAGTGCTAGGGGGATATCTGGGGCATAGGGAGGTCAGAGTCCTGGGGGGGATATCTGGGGTGTAGAGGGGTCAGAGTCCTGGGGGATATCTGGGGTGAAGAGGGGTCAGAGTCCTGGGGGGATATCTGGGGTGTAGAGGGGTCAGAGTGCTGGGGGGATATCTGGGGAGGGGTCAGAGTGCTGGGGGGATATCTGGGGTGTAGAGGGGTCAGAGTCCTGGGGGGATATCTGGGGTGTAGAGGGGTCAGAGTCCTGGGGGGGATATCTGGGGTGTAGAGGTGTCAGAGTCCTGGGGGGATATCTGGGGTGTAGAGGGGTCAGAGTCCTGGGGGGATATCTGGGGTGTAGAGGGGTCAGAGTCCTGGGGGGTATATCTGGGGTGTAGAGGGGGGTCAGAGTCCTGGGGGGGATATCTGGGGTGTAGAGGGGTCAGAGTGCTGGGGGGATATCTGGGGTGTAGAGGGGTCAGAGTCCTGGGGGGATATCTGGGGTGTAGAGGGGTCAGAGTACTGGGGGGGGATATCTGGGGTGTAGAGGGGTCAGAGTCCTGGGGGATATCTAGGGTGTAGAGGGGTCAGAGTGCTGGGGGATATCTGGGGTGTAGAGGGGTCAGAGTGCTGGGGGGATATCTGGGGTGTAGAGGGGTCAGAGTGCTGGGGGGATATCTGGGGCGTAGGGAGGTCGGAGTCCTGGGGGGGATATCTGGGGTGTAGAGGGGGTCAGAGTCCTGGGGGGGTATCTGGGGTGTAGAGGGGTCAGAGTCCTGGGGGGATATCTGGGGTGTAGAGGGGTCAGAGTGCTGGGGGATATCTGGGGTGTAGAGGGGTCAGAGTCCTGGGGGGATATCTGGGTGTAGAGGGGTCAGAGTCCTGGGGGGGGGATATCTGGGGTGTAGAGGGGTCAGAGTGCTGGGGGATATCTGGGGTGTAGAGGGATCAGAGTGCTGGGGGGATATCTGGGGTGTAGAGGGGTCAGAGTGCTGGGGGGATATCTGGGGTGTAGAGGGGTCAGAGTCCTGGGGGGATATCTGGGGTGTAGAGGGGTCAGAGTCCTGGGGGGATATCTGGGGTGTAGAGGGGTCAGAGTGCTGGGGGGATATCTGGGGTGTAGAGGGGTCAGAGTCCTGGGGGGATATCTGGGGTGTAGAGGGGTCAGAGTGCTGGGGGGATATCTGGGGTGTAGAGGGGTCAGAGTCCTGGGGGGGATATCTGGGATGTAGAGGGGTCAGAGTCCTGGGGGGGATATCTGGGATGTAGAGGGGTCAGAGTGCTGGAGGGATATCTGGGGTGTAGAGGGGTCAGAGTCCTGGGGGGATATCTGGGGTGTAGAGGGGTCAGAGTCCTGGGGGGATATCTGGGGTGTAGAGGGTCAGAGTCCTGGGGGGATATCTGGGGTGTAGAGGGATCAGAGTCCTGGGGGGATATCTGGGGTGTAGAGGGGTCAGAGTACTGGGGGGGATATCTGGGGTGTAGAGAAGTCAGAGTCCTGGGGGGGATATCTGGGGTGTAGAGGGGTCAGAGTGCTGGGGGATATCTGGGGTGTAGAGGGGTCAGAGTGCTGGAGGGATATCTGGGGTGTAGAGGGGTCAGAGTCCTGGGGGGATATCTGGGGTGTAGAGGGGTCAGAGTCCTGGGGGGATATCTGGGGTGTAGAGGGGTCAGAGTGCTGGAGGGATATCTGGGGTGTAGAGGGGTCAGAGTCCTGGGGGGATATCTGGGGTGTAGAGGGGTCAGAGTCCTGGGGGGATATCTGGGGTGTAGAGGGGTCAGAGTCCTGGGGGGATATCTGGGGTGTAGAGGGATCAGAGTCCTGGGGGGATATCTGGGGTGTAGAGGGGTCAGAGTACTGGGGGGGGGGATATCTGGGGTGTAGAGAAGTCAGAGTCCTGGGGGGGATATCTGGGGTGTAGAGGGGTCAGAGTGCTGGGGGATATCTGGGTGTAGAGGGGTCAGAGTGCTGGAGGGATATCTGGGGTGTAGAGGGGTCAGAGTCCTGGGGGATATCTGGGGTGTAGAGGGGTCAGAGTCCTGGGGGGATATCTGGGGTGTAGAGGGGTCAGAGTGCTGGAGGGATATCTGGGGTGTAGAGGGGTCAGAGTGCTGGAGGGACATCTGGGGTGTAGAGGGGTCAGAGTGCTGGAGGGACATCTGGGGTGTAGAGGGGTCAGAGTCCTGGGGGGGATATCTGGGATGTAGAGGGGTCAGAGTCCTGGGGGGGGGATATCTGGGGTGTAGAGGGGTCAGAGTGCTGGAGGGATATCTGGGGTGTAGAGGGGTCAGAGTGCTGGGGGATATCTGGGGTGTAGAGGGGTCAGAGTCCTGGGGGGGATATCTGGGATGTAGAAGGGTCAGAGTCCTGGGGGGGATATCTGGGGTGTAGAGGGGTCAGAGTCCTGGGGGGATATCTGGGGTGTAGAGGGGTCAGAGTCCTGGGGGGATATCTGGGGATATCTGGGATGTAGAGGGGGTCAGAGTCCTGGGGGGGATATCTCTGGATGGATGGGATGGTTGGGGGAGGGGAGAGGGTGCTGGGGATGGTATCTGGGGTGGTGGAGAGGGGTCAGAGTGCTGGGGGGGGGAGGGGGGTGGGGGATATCTGGGGTGTAGAGGGGTCAGAGTCCTGGGGGGGGGGGGGTATATCTGGGGTGTAGAGGGGTCAGAGTGCTGGGGAGGATATATCTGGGGTGTAGAGGGGTCAGAGTGCTGGGGAGGATATCTGGGGGGTAGAGGGGTCAGAGGGGTCAGAGTCCTGGGGGGGATATCTGGGGTGTAGAGGGGTCAGAGTCCTGGGGGGATATCTGGGGTGTAGAGGGGTCAGAGTGCTGGGGGATATCTGGGGTGTAGAGGGGTCAGAGTCCTGGGGGGGATATCTGGGGTGTAGAGGGTCAGAGTCCTGGGGGGATATCTGGGGTGTAGAGGGTCAGAGTCCTGGGGGGGATATCTGGGGTGTAGAGGGGTCAGAGTGCTGGGGGGATATCTGGGGTGTAGAGGGGTCAGAGTGCTGGGGGGATATCTGGGGTGTAGAGGGGTCAGAGTCCTGGGGGGGATATCTGGGGTGTAGAGGGGTCAGAGTGCTGGGGGGATATCTGGGGTGTAGAGGGGTCAGAGTCCTGGGGGGATATCTGGGGTGTAGAGGGGTCAGAGTCCTGGGGGGGATATCTGGGGTGTAGAGGGGTCAGAGTCCTGGGGGAATATCTGGGATGTAGAGGGGTCAGAGTGCTGGGGAGGATATCTGGGGTGTAGAGGGGTCAGAGTGCTGGGGAGGATATCTGGGGTGTAGAGGGGTCAGAGTGCTGGGGGGATATCTGGGGTGTAGAGGGGTCAGAGTGCTGGGCGGATATCTGGGGTGTAGAGGGGTCAGAGTCCTGGGGGGGATATCTGGGGTGTAGAGGGGTCAGAGTCCTGGGGGGATATCTGGGATGTAGAGGGGTCAGAGTGCTGGGGAGGATATCTGGGGTGTAGAGGGGTCAGAGTGCTGGGGAGGATATTTGGGGTGTAGAGGGGACAGATTGCTGGGGGATATCTGGGGTGTAGAGGGGTCAGAGTGCTGGGGAGGATATTTGGGGTGTAGAGGGGTCAGAGTGCTGGGGGGATATCTGGGGTGTAGAGGGGTCAGAGTGCTGGGGAGGATATTTGGGGTGTAGAGGGGTCAGAGTGCTGGGGGGATATCTGGGGTGTAGAGGGGTCAGAGTGCTGGGGAGGATATTTGGGGTGTAGAGGTGTCAGAGTGCTGGGGGGATATCTGGGGTGTAGAGGGGTCAGAGTCCTGGGGGATATCTGGGATGTAGAGGGGTCAGAGTGCTGGGGAGGAAAACTGGGGTGTAGAGGGGTCAGAGTGCTGGGGAGGATATCTGGGGTGTAGAGGGGTCAGAGTGCTGGGGGGATATCTGGGGTGTAGAGGGGTCAGAGTGCTGGGCGGATATCTGGGGTGTAGAGGGGTCAGAGTCCTGGGGGGGATATCTGGGGTGTAGAGGGGTCAGAGTCCTGGGGGGATATCTGGGATGTAGAGGGGTCAGAGTGCTGGGGAGGATATCTGGGGTGTAGAGGGGTCAGAGTGCTGGGGAGGATATCTGGGGTGTAGAGGGGTCAGAGTGATGGGGGGATATCTAGGGTGTAGAGGGGTCAGAGTCCTGGGGGGATATCTGGGGTGTAGAGGGGTCAGAGTCCTGGGGGGATATCTAGGGTGTAGAGGGGTCAGAGTGCTGGGGGGATATCTGGGGTGTAGAGGGGTCAGAGTCCTGGGGGGGATATCTGGGGTCTAGAGGGGTCGGAGTGCTGGGGGGATATCTGGGGTGTAGAGGGGTCAGAGTGCTGGGGGGATATCTGGGGTGTAGAGGGGTCAGAGTGCTGGGGAGGATATTGGGGGTGTAGAGGGGTCAGAGTGCTGGGGGGATATCTGGGGTGTAGAGGGGTCAGAGTGCTGGGGAGGATATTTGGGGTGTAGAGGGGTCAGAGTGCTGGGGGGATATCTGGGGTGTAGAGGGGTCAGAGTCCTGGGGGGATATCTGGGATGTAGAGGGGGTCAGAGTGCTGGGGAGGATATCTGGGGTGTAGAGGGGTCAGAGTGCTGGGGAGGATATCTGGGGTGTAGAGGGGTCAGAGTGCTGGGGGGATATCTGGGGTGTAGAGGGGTCAGAGTGCTGGGCGGATATCTGGGGTGTAGAGGGGTCAGAGTGCTGGGGAGGATATCTGGAGTGTAGAGGGGTCAGAGTGCTGGGGGGATATCTGGGGTGTAGAGGGGTCAGAGTCCTGGGGGGATATCTGGGATGTAGAGGGGTCAGAGTGCTGGGGGGATATCTGGGGTGTAGAGGGGTCAGAGTCCTGGGGGGATATCTGGGATGTAGAGGGGTCAGAGTGCTGGGGAGGATATCTGGGGTGTAGAGGGGTCAGAGTGCTGGGGAGGATATCTGGGGTGTAGAGGGGTCAGAGTGATGGGGGGATATCTAGGGTGTAGAGGGGTCAGAGTCCTGGGGGGATATCTGGGGTGTAGAGGGGTCAGAGTCCTGGGGGGATATCTAGGGTGTAGAGGGGTCAGAGTGCTGGGGGGATATCTGGGGTGTAGAGGGGTCAGAGTCCTGGGGGGGGGATATCTGGGGTCTAGAGGGGTCGGAGTGCTGGGGGGATATCTGGGGTGTAGAGGGGTCAGAGTGCTGGGGGGATATCTGGGGTGTAGAGGGGTCAGAGTGCTGGGGAGGATATTTGGGGTGTAGAGGGGTCAGAGTGCTGGGGGGATATCTGGGGTGTAGAGGGGTCAGAGTGCTGGGGAGGATATTTGGGGTGTAGAGGGGTCAGAGTGCTGGGGGGATATCTGGGGTGTAGAGGGGTCAGAGTCCTGGGGGGATATCTGGGATGTAGAGGGGTCAGAGTGCTGGGGAGGATATCTGGGGTGTAGAGGGGTCAGAGTGCTGGGGAGGATATCTGGGGTGTAGAGGGGTCAGAGTGCTGGGGGGATATCTGGGGTGTAGAGGGGTCAGAGTGCTGGGCGGATATCTGGGGTGTAGAGGGGTCAGAGTGCTGGGGAGGATATCTGGGGTGTAGAGGGGTCAGAGTGCTGGGGGGATATCTGGGGTGTAGAGGGGTCAGAGTCCTGGGGGGATATCTGGGATGTAGAGGGGTCAGAGTGCTGGGGGGATATCTGGGATGTAGAGGGGTCAGAGTGCTGGGGGGATATCTGGGGTGTAGAGGGGTCAGAGTCCTGGGGGGATATCTGGGATGTAGAGGGGTCAGAGTGCTGGGGGGATATCTGGGGTGTAGAGGGGTCAGAGTCCTGGGGGGATATCTGGGATGTAGAGGGGTCAGAGTGCTGGGGAGGATATCTGGGGTGTAGAGGGGTCAGAGTGCTGGGGAGGATATCTGGGGTGTAGAGGGGTCAGAGTGATGGGGGGATATCTAGGGTGTAGAGGGGTCAGAGTCCTGGGGGGATATCTGGGGTGTAGAGGGGTCAGAGTCCTGGGGGGATATCTAGGGTGTAGAGGGGTCAGAGTGCTGGGGGGATATCTGGGGTGTAGAGGGGTCAGAGTCCTGGGGGGATATCTGGGGTCTAGAGGGGTCGGAGTGCTGGGGGGATATCTGGGGTGTAGAGGGGTCAGAGTGCTGGGGGGATATCTGGGGTGTAGAGGGGTCAGAGTGCTGGGGAGCCATCATTCTAGCAGATATATTATATGAACAGGACAGCTTTGTTACTTTATGTATGTAGTATTTTACCATTGTTTCTTTGCTGTACAGAATGATCGTAGTTAATGCGGAGCTCCACCCAAAAGGAGAAGCTCCGCTTGTCTGCCTCCTACCTACTTGATGTCTGTTTACCTGCGCTGTCTCCAGTGTAGGGGCCCCAGAGCATTACTTTGCCCAGGGGCCCATGATGCTGTTAAGACGGCCCTGGGTATAGAATTGTATACATTTTTCCCTTTTATTGGTTAAACTAGATAGACTTGTGTCTTTTTTCAACCAAACTTACTATGTAACTATGTAATTATAGATACCAATGGAAGATTTGGGCTTTCAAGACCTTTTTTTCTCTTTGAGCCATAGATTATATTTTATAAAGACCTGGCCGAAATTCTAAGTCTTCCCCACACTGTAAAAAACAAAACAAAACAAAAAAAAAACATTGGCTTTAGTTGGCAGTTGAGAGTGACTTCCAGTTAGTCTTTATGGGTTCTTGTGTTTACCTGTCCTCCTTGCTCCTCATACTTCCTCCTACTGCCTGCCAAGCACACTGTACGCTGGGCACGCAGAGACCAGATTAAAGGATTGCAAGAACTCCAAGGTTACACAATTCACACTCGATTACTCATAACCCATCCACACTGTTTGCTCAAGATTTTCATGCTGGATTTCCCATCACTGCCCTCCTGACCTATTGCACTTACCAAGGAAAAAGTTGTGTACCGCAGGAGGTCAACAAGAAGATAAATACATGGTTAGAATGGATAACGGTTCACTCCCTGCTTGAATACTGTTTGATTTACAGGCGCGTCTTTGACCGCGACGAGTGAGGCAAAGGTCATATCTCATTAAGACAAAAAA
Source organism: Lithobates sylvaticus (assembly GCA_028564925.1). NCBI lineage: Eukaryota > Metazoa > Chordata > Amphibia > Anura > Ranidae > Lithobates > Lithobates sylvaticus. The sequence goes on along the minus strand of CM053028.1, from coordinate 10,207,710 downwards.
TGTGTCATTAAATAGGTCAAATACACAGAAAGTTCTTGGGAACCAGCAGAAAGCCTGCTTGATTGCTGAGGCTGGAGATAGATGCAGAAAGTGCCACATTACTGGCTTGGCCATTCTCTGCTCCAGTTCACAATGGAAGACCATGAACATGGTGTCCGCAGAGTGTGTCATATGATGATATGGACCTATTGTGGACACTTGACCATCACATATATATGAGTTTTTGGACATCCCATTCCAAAACCATGGCCATTAATATGAAGTTGCCCCCCTTTACGGATATATAACAGTCTCCACTCTTCTGGGAAGGCTTTCCACAAGATTATGGAGTCTGTGGGAACTTGTACCCATTTGTGAGGTCAGGTACTGAGGCTGGAGGAGAAGATCTTGCTCACAAATGGCGTTCCAGTTTTTCTCAAAGGGGTGTTCAGTAGGGTTGAGGTCAGGGCTCTGCGCAGAACACTCAAGTCCCCCCACACCAAACCTCACTGTCCCTCCTCGTCTGGTTCCTTTACCTTCCAACATGCCTATTTTCTCTCTGGAAAGTGGTGGTTCTGTCCTTGTCCTACTCCCACGCTGTGAGCCCATCTAAAATATTGGCAGGGTGCCCTTTAAGCATCGCTCAGTATCAATTCCAATCATAGGCACTGGCCTCCCCAAGATTGCACTGGGGCTACACAAATATGGCCCATGGAGCCCAATAAGAAGGACAAGTCAATCCTCCACTGAGTGTCCAGAGCACAGGAGTGGTCATTTACACCCAACGCCCTACTACACTCTAACCATTAATATGAAGTCCCCCCCCCCTTTACGGATATAGAAGTCTCCACTTTTCTGGGAAGGCTTTCCACAAGATTATGGAGTCTGTGGGAACTTGTACCCATTTGCGAGGTCAGGTACTGAGGCTGGATGAGAAGACCTTGCTCACAAATGGGGTTACAGTTTTTCCCAAAGGGATGTTCAGTAGGGTTGAGGTTAGGGCTCTGCGCAGAACACTCAAGTCCCCCCACACCAAACCTCACTGTCCCTCCTCGTCTGGTTCCTTTACCTTCCAACATGCCTATTCTCTCTCTGGAAAGTGGTGGTTCTGTCCTTGTCCTACTCCCACGCTGTGAGCCCATCTAAAATATTGGCAGGGTGCCCTTTAAGCATCGCTCAGTTTCAATTCCAATCATAGGCACTGGCCTCCCCAAGATTGCGCTGGGGCTACACAAATATGGCCCATGGAGCCCAATAAGAAGGACAAGTCAGTCCTCCACTGAGTGTCCAGAGCACAGGAGTGGTCATTTAACCAATCTGTCCTCTGTACTTCAAGAGATCGCCAAGACTTGTACTGCCCGGCATCGGACTTAGGAATGATGGACTGCAACTAACAGTGCCACACCCAACGCCCTACTACACTCTGTGCAGAACACTCAAGCTCCCCCACACCAAACCTCACTGTCCCTCCTCGTCTGGTTCCTTTACCTTCCACAATGCCTATTCTCTCTCTGGAAAGTGGTGGTTCTGTCCTTGTCCTACTCCCACACTGTGAGCCCATCTAAAATATTGTAATGTGTAATGTAAAGGGGTCCAGAGGTGCAGGGTGCTGTGTAATGTAAAGGGGTCCAGAGGTGCAGGGTGCCTTTTAAGCATCACTCAGTATCAATTCCAATCATAGGCAATCATAGGCACTGACCTCCCCAAGATTGCACTGGGGCTACACAAATATGGCCCATGGAGCCCAATAAGAAGGACAAGTCAATCCTCCACTGAGTCTCCAGAGCACAGGAGTGGTCATTTAACCAATCTGTCCTCTGTACTTCAAGAGATCGCCAAGACTTGTACTCCCCGGCATCGGACTTAGGAATGATGGGCTGCAACTAATGCCGCATACACATGACCGGTTTTCCCGTCGGAATAAACTCTGAAGCTTTTTCCGACGAAGTTCCGACAGAGTTTCTGCTGAAACTGTCTTGCCTACACACGATTACACCAAAGTCCGATCATCAAGAACGCGGTGACGTACAGCACGTACGACGGGACTAGGAAAAGGAAGTTCAATAGCCAATAGCTGCCGTCTCGTACTTGCTTTAGAGCATGCGTCTTTTTTGGTCCATCAGAACAGCGTACAGACGAGTGTTTTTTCCGATAGGAATTTAATCCGTCGGAAATATTTAGAACATGTTCTATTTCTAGGTCCGTCAGAATTTGTGAAAAAAAAAGTCTGATGAGTCCCACACACGATCAGAATATACAATGAAAAGATTCCGTCTGACTTTTTCTGTCGGACATTCCGCTCGGGTGTCTGCGGCATAACAGTGCCACACCCAACACCCTACTACACTCTGTGCAGGACACGCAAGTTCCTCAACACCAAACTGGTCAAACCATGTCTTTATGGAGCTGGCTTTGTACATAGAGGCACAGTCATGCCGGAAAAGCAAAAGGGTCTTCACTAAATAGTTACCACAAAGTTGGAAGTAGACATGTGCAATTCGTTTCGTTTTTTTTTTTCGTTTTTTTCGTTCGTTCGTTTTCATACGAATGAATGAATCGTTTGAATCGAACAAATCCGATTATCGAATCGTTCGAATCGAACGAATCTGAAAAGCAACGAAAATCCGAAAAACCAAACAACGAAAATCCGAAAAACGAAAAAAGGAACAATGAAAATGAACGAAAAAAAAAATTCGTACATTCGTAACTTTTTTTTTGTTGAATTGGTAATTTTCTGTGTCCCTTACAATGGCGCTGCTTAACGTGCTTCAAATGGATTGAACAAAAAAATTCGTACATTCGTAACTTTTTTTTTCGATTTGTAACTTTTTTTTTTTTTTTCGATTCGTAATGAATGGATTGAACAAAAAAATTCGTACATTCGTAACTTTTTTTTTCGATTCGTAACTTTTTTTTTTCGATTCGTAACTTTTTTTTTTTTCGATTCGTAAATTATTAAAATGTAATAATAGCATACACATTACATAAAATTATGAATTATGCTCCGATTACGAATCTACGAATGTTACGAATGTACGAATAACTACGAATGCGTCCGAATTTCGAATAAACGAATGAACGAAAATTAAACTAACGAAAAAACGGATCAACGAAAAATAACTCTTACAAATGTACGAATCGTTACGAATACGAACAACCGACGACTTACGAATGTACGAATCGTTACGAATCAACGGAAACGAAAAAAACAAAACGAAAATAAACAATTTTTTTGTTGTGCACATGTCTAGTTGGAAGAGCACAATTGCCTAAAATTTATATGTATTCTCAGAATAGATGGGCTGCTTTAACGCATAGTAACATGTTGGGTTAATGTACATACGTTAACCCAACGCATGGCGGGAATGAACCCGTTAAAATCTTTAAATTTTTAAGGGCATTTTCCATTTGATGGAATCCTCTGAAGAGGTTTGCTGTTCTTTATCAATAATTCTGTCAGAAATGCCTGGGTCTGCTACCTTTACCTGGTGGACTTATCCCGCTGAATTAAATTTTAAAGTTCCCATCGCTCTAGAACAGCGGTCTCCAAATTGAAGCCCGGGGGCTGGATTTGTTTGCTTCTATCTGGCCCTTGGGGTACTATTTCATCCACTGATACCAACAATGGGGCATAGTTCCTGTCTCTGACACCAGCTATGGGGTACGATTCCTTCTATTGACACCAATGATGGGGCACTATTCCTCCACTGATACCAAAGATGGAGCACTATTCCTGCCACTGACACCCATGATGGGCCACTATTCCTCCCACTGGCACCCATGATGGGGCACTATTCCTCCCACTGGCACCCATGATGGGGCACTATTTCTCCCACTGATACCCATGACATGCCACTATTCCTCCCACTGACATCAATGATGGGGCACTATGCCTCCCACTAATACCAATGATGGGGCACTATACCTCCCACTAATACCAATGATGGGGCACTATTCCTCCCACTGATACCAGTGATGGGGCACTATTCCTCCCACTGTTACCCATGACATGCCACTATTCCTCCCACTGACATCAATGATGGGGCACTATGCCTCCCACTAATACCAATGATGGGGCACTATACCTTCCACTAATACCAATGATGGGGCACTATTCCTCCCACTGATACCAGTGATGGGGCACTATTCCTCTCATTGACACCAACAATGGGGCAAAATTCCTTCCATTGACACCGCTGATGGGGCATAATTCCTTCTATTGATACCAACAATGGGCCACTATTCCTCCCACTGACATCAACAATGGGGCAGAATTCCTTTCACTGACACCAACAAAAGGGAACAATTCCTCCCACTGACATCAACAATGGGGCAGAATTTCTTCTATGGACACCAACAATGGGGCACTATTTCTCCAGCTGACACTAACAATTGGGCACTATTCCTTCCACTGACACCAACGATGGGGAACTAGTCCTCCGATTGACACTAAAGATAGGGTATTGTTTACTCCCAGTGGACGCCATGACAGTTTCTAATCCCTCCGGCCCCAGTTCGGCACCCTCCTAAAGTCTGAAAGACATTAAACTGGTTCTTTGTTTAGAAACGTTGGAGACCCCTGCTCTGGGAGGTTGACCGATAAGGATATCTGAGGAAAAAAAAATATTTCCAATTTAACCACTTAAGCCCCGGGCCATTTGGCTGGCAAAAGACCAGAGCACTTTTTGCGATTCGGCACTGCGTCGCTTTAACTGACAATTGCGCGGTCGTGAGACGTTGCTCCCAAACAAAATTGACGTCCTTTTTTCCCCACAAATAGAGCTTTCTTTTGGTGGTATTTGATCGCCCCTGCGGTTTTATTTTTTTTGCGCTATAAACAAAAAAATAGCGACAGTTTTGAAAAAAACGCATTATTTTTTAATTTTTGCTATAATAAATATCCCCCAAAAATAACAATTTTTTTTCCCCTCAGTTTAGGCCGATACGTATTCTTCTCCATATTTTTGGTAAAAAAAAATGGCAATAAGCGTTTATTGATTGGTTTGCGCAAAAGTTATAGCGTCTACAAAATAGAGGATAGTTTTACGGCATTTTTATTAATAATTTTTTTTTTTACTAGTAATGGCGGCGATCAGCGATTTTTATTGTGACTGCGACATTATGGCGGACACATTGGACACTTTTGGCGCTATTTTGGGACCATTCACATTTATACAGCGATCAGTGCGATTAAAAAGGCATTGATTACTGTGTAAATGTGACTGGCAGTGAAGGGGTTAACCACTAGGTGGCGCTGTAGGGCTTAAGTGTGTCCTGGGGAGTGATTCTAACTGTGGGGGGTAGGGGCTATGTGTGACACGACACTCATTATAGCTCCCGATTACAGGTGAGCGGTGATCAGTGACACTGTCACTAGGCAGAATGGGGAAATGCTGGTTTACATTAGCATCTCCCCGTTCTTCCTCTCCGTGAGACGATCGCGGTTATCCCCGCGGACATCGAGTCCGCGGGACCCGCGATCACACTCACGGAGTTCGCGGCGGGAATGCGCGCCCCGCAAACCGCTTCTTAAAGGGCAACGTACAAGTACGTTAATTTGCCTGTGCGTGCCCTTCTGCCGACGTATATCGACGCGAGCCGGTCGACAAGCGTTTAAAGAGGCTGAAAAACATCTGGAGTAGTGAAGTCCTCAAAGAGCAATAAACCGGATTTTTAGGAAGAAAGTACAAATATAATGCACTTAAAAATTCACCATAAATAGCAAATATTCTGAAGATCCTGAACATTCCCTTGATTGATTTTCATCCATTGTTTGCCCACTAGACATGTGCAATTCATTTAGTTTTTTTTCGTTTTTCGTTTTTTTTCGTTATATTCGTTCATTCGTTATCGTACGAATGAACGAACGATTGGCTAAAAATTTTAACGAATCGTTCGAATCGAACGAATCCGAAAACAACGAAAATCCAAAAAAAAACCAAATTAGAAACAACGAATCTACGAAAGAAGAAAATCCGAAAAACGAAAACAGGAACAACGAAAATCAAAATGAATGAAAAAATTCGTACATTCGTAACTTTTTTTTTTCTTTGTTGAATTGGTAATTTTCCGTGTCCCTTACAATGGCGCTGCTTAACGCGCCTCGAATGGATTGAACGAAAAAATTCGTACATTCGTAACTTTTTTTTTTTTTTTTGCGATTCGTAATTTTCCGTGTCTCTTACAATGGCGCTGCTTAACGTGCCTCGAATGGATTGAACGAAAAAATTCGTACATTCGTAACTTTTTTTTTTTTTGCGATTCGTAATTTTCCGTGTCTCTTACAATGGCGCTGCTTAACTACTTGCCTACCAGGCACAAACACCCCGTTCCTGACCAGGCCATTTTTCAGCTTTCAGCGCTGTCGCATTTTGAATGACAATTGCGCGGTCATGCAACGCTGTACCCAAATAACATTTTTATCATTTTTTCCCCACAGATAGAGCTTTATTTTGGTGGTATTTGATCACCTCTGCGGTTTTTATTTCTTGCGCTATAAACAAAAGAAGAGGGACAAGTTTGAAAAAAAAACATAATATTTTTTACTTTTTATTATAATTAATATCCAATTTTTTTTTTTTTAAACAAATTTTTTCCTCAGTTTAGGCCGATACGTATTCTTCTACATATTTTTGGTAAAAAAAATCGCAATAAGCGTATATTGATTGGTTTGCGCAAAAGTTATAGCGTCTTCAAAATAGGGGATAGATTTATAGCATTTTTATTATTATTTTTTTTTTTACTAGTAATGGCGGCGATCTGCGATTTTTATCATGACTGCGACATTGCGGCGGACATATCGGACACTTTTGACACATTTTTGGGACCATTCACATTTATACAGCGATCCGTGCTATAAAAATGCATTGATTACTGTATAAATGTGACTGGCAGGGAAGGGGTTAACACTAGGGGGCGCTGCAGGGGTTAATATGTTCCCTATCTTAGTGATTCTAACTGTGGGGGGAGGGGACTGACTGGGGGAGGGGACCGATCGGTGTCCCTATGTACAAGGGACACACCATCGGTCTCCTCTCCTCTGACAGGACGTGGATCGGTGTGTTTACACACACCGATCCACGTCCTGCTCACTTACCGGGCAATCGCGGGTGCCTGGCGGACATCGCGGCCGCCGGGCACGCGCATCAGCCTCCCGCGGCGCGCGCGCGCGCCCCCTAGTGCCCAAAAAGCGAGCGCCGTCATATGACGGCGGCCCGCCACACATTCCATAAAATTATGAATTATGCTCCGATTACGAATCTATGAATGTTACGAATGTTACGAAAGTACGAATAAATACGAATGCGTCCGAATTTCGAATAAACGAATAAACGAAAATTAAACTAACGGAAAAACGAATCAACGAAAAAATAACTCTTACGAAAATACGAATCGTTACGAATACGAACACCGACGACTTACGAATTTACGAATCGTTACGAATCAATGGAAACGAAAGAAACAAAGCGAAAATAAACAAATTTTTCTGTTGTGCGCATGTCTATTGCCCACTTCAAAAATTGAAAGTGATCAGAAAATGCCCACTCGTACGTTTTTTTACTTGATATAATATTTTCAAAACTACTCAGTAGTTACAATTTCTGTGCAGTCCAAGAACACTCCAAAAAGCACTTGGAATTGTATACACTTCTGGGACTTCAACCTTTTATTGGATACCAAGGAAAGTGATTTTACACCTTGAGGAAAAAAAAAAAACATTTTTTGAAGTGTTTTTCTCCGTGAAGTGCTCTTATGTGGATGATGCTTCTGAGGTCTCCAGCAAGAACTGGAGAAGAAAATAGTCATTTAATTCACAGGAATAATAAAAAACATGCAATTTGCCAACAGCTCTTATACATACAGAAGCTCTTTTGGTGGCTCAATGAGCTAAACACAGAAGAGGGACCAGAGAACATCATTACTCCGGTGACCAGGCGGACATCCTTTCTCAACCAGGGCTCCCTGGAATCCTCAGGTTCCTCCAGAAGTTGCCAGGGGGGTCCTTAAGCAATGAGCAATTTCTGACTCTCAGACGAGTTACCACTTGCCTCAATGATCTTTTTAGCTATCAGTAAGAGAAAATTCCTTCCAATGACCACAAGTGTAAGCAATATACCTACCAGTGACCAGGGGAGGGCTGGCAGCCTTAGGCCTGGGGGAAGTCCAGTCAAGTGGCCCATTGAACCACCGAATCAGCTCACCATCTATGCCCAGCTGGTTTTTCAATGCAGCCTCACCAGTGCCCCTCAATGCAGCCTGATCAGTGCCCATCAATGTCGCCTCATCAGTGCCACCTCATCAGTGCCCATCAATGCAGCCTCACCAGTGTCCATAAATGCAGTCTTACCAGTGCCCATCTAATGCAGCCTGATCACAGGGTAAATGGGGTGTATGGGGGGGATGGGATGTGGGGGTCAGCTGGGGGTGTCAGGGTTTCTTACCTGGCAGCTCAGGTTGCACGCCACGCCCAGCGCAAGCCAGCACCCAGCCCCAGCCAGTCACGGGCACCCTGCCTACAAGACTCTGGTCTCTGGGCGTTGTAGTTTCCTTTGCGCTGCTTGGGAGCTTGAATGTGGACTACAACTCCCGGAATGCAACAGTGGCCGACCGCTGCAGCCGTAAAAATAGCAGCGGGCAGCGGGCGCCGGCCGTTTTCAACGTAAGTTAGGGCGGCCTGGGGGGGCAATTGCCACTCTGCCCCCCAGCCCAGCCCTCCCCTGCCAGTGACCATCACACGAATGTACCGTAAGCTGTAGATATAGTAATTATTAGCAGGGGTTGCCTGAGACTGGAAAGCTATTTCAAGGGTTCCTCCATATTAAAATGGTTGAGGAAGCTTTGACTAGGCCAGAGGTCCCCAAACTTTCTAAAGAAAGGGCCAGTTTACTGCCCTTCAGACTTGTGGAGGGCAGGATTGTGGTCAGTGGGAGTAGAAAACGCCCTGGCATCAGTGGGAATAAACTATCGTTGTTGTCCTTGCAAGGAATAGTGTCTTATTGTTGGGGGCAAAGAAAGGAATTGTGCCCCATTGTTGTTGTCATGTTCCCGAAGAAAAGGAAAAGGGAAGATACTGTGCTAATGGCACCACAATTGACATATATTGCATAAACTAGGAACACATAAGTGCAGCACTAAATGATAAAGTGTTCATATAAATAAACATGAATCACAAAATGTGTGTAAAAACATCAAACAAAATAGGTGAAACTGAAAGTCCATAATAAAAAAAAAAGTTCACAAACAGCCATCAAGGAAGTGTCCATATGGAGTCAAAATCCACAAGGGTGCTTGGAATGAAAATGAACATCCACCAATGCCGATGGCCACATATTGCGATTACTATATGCATTGCCCACCCTGGACCCCTGAAGTGTGTACATTGCCCATCTTATTCTTCTGCACTATGTATGTTACCCACTCTGGACCCCTGCACTATGTACGTTGTGGACCCTGAACACCTGTCACCATGTGCTTTGCCCACCTTGGGCTGCTACACCGTGTGCACTGCCCATCTCTGACCCCTGCACTATGTACATTGCCCACCCTGGACCCCTGTACTATGTACGTTGCCCACCCTGACCCCTGCACTATGTACGTTGCAGACCCAAGTCCCTTGCACTATGTACTTTGCCCACCTTGGACCCCTGTACTATGTATGTTGCAGACCCTGGACGCCTGCACTATGTACGTTGCCCACCCTGGACCCCTGTACTATGTACATTGCCCACCCTGGACCCCTGCACTATGTACATTGCCCACCCTGACCCCTGCACTATGTACATTGCCCACCCTGACCCCTGCACTATATATGTTGCCCACCATGACCCCTGCACTATGTACGTTGCAGACCCAAGTCCCTTGCACTATGTACGTTGCCCACCTTGGACCCCTGTACTATGTATGTTGCAGACCCTGGACCCCTGCACTATGTACGTTGCCCACCCTGGACCCCTGTAATATGTACATTGCCCACCCTGGACCCCTGCACTATGTACATTGCCCACCCTGACCCCTGCACTATGTACATTGCCCACCCTGACCCCTGCACTATATATGTTGCCCACCATGACCCCTGCACTATGTACGTTGCAGACCCAAGTCCCCTGCACTATGTACGTTGCCCACCCTGGACCCCTGTACTATGTATGTTGCAGACACTGGACCCATGCACTATGTACGTTGCCCACCCTGGACCCCTGTACTATGTACATTGCCCACCCTGGACCCCTGCACTATATATGTTGCCCACCCTGTCCCCTTCACTATGTATGTTGCCCACCCTGGACTATGTACATTGCCCACCCTGTCCCCTTCACTATGTATGTTGCCCACCCTGGATTATGTACATTGCCCATCCTGACCCCTGCACTATGTATGTTGCCCACCCTGTCCCCTTCACTATGTATGTTACCCACCCTGGACCCCTGCACTATGTACGTTGCCCACCCTGACCCCTGCACTATGTATTAGGCCCACCCTGTCCCCTTCACTATGTACGTTGCCCACCTTGACCCCTGCACTATGTACGCGGCCCACTCTGACCCCTGCACTATGTACGCTGCCCACTCTGACTCCTGCACTATGTACGTTGCCCACCCTGTCCCCTGCACTATGTACGTTGCCCACCCTGGACCCCTGCACTATGTACGCTGCCCACTCTGACCCCTGCACTATGTACGCTGCCCACTCTGACTCCTGCACTATGTACGTTGCCCACCCTGTCCCCTGCACTATGTACGTTGCCCACCCTGGACCCCTGCACTATGTACGTTGCCCACCTTGACCCCTGCACTATGTACGCTGCCCACTCTGACCCCTGCACTATGTACGCTGCCCACTCTGACTCCTGCACTATGTACATTGCCCACCCTGTCCCCTGCACTATGTACGTTGCCCACCCTGGACCCCTGCAGTATGTACGTTGCCCACCCTGACCCATGCACTATGTACGTTGGCCACCCTGGACCCCTGAACTATGTACGCTGCCCACCCTGGACCCCTGCACTATGTATGTTGCCCACCCTGGACCCTTGCACTATGTAGGTTTCCCCCCCCTGGACCCCTGCACTATGTACGGTGCCCACTCTGACTCCTGCACTATGTACGGTGCCCACCCTGACCCCTGCACTATGTACGTTGGCCACCCATGACCCCTGCACTATGTACGCTGCCCACCCTGACCCCTGCACTATGTACGCTGCCCACCCTGACCCCTGCACTATGTACATTGCGGACCCCAGACCCCATGCACTATGTACATTGCGGACCCCAGACCCCATGCACTATGTACATTGCGGACCCCAGACCCCATGCACTATGTACATTATACAGAATATTTTTATTGTTGGAATAAATCGGTCTGAGCGCACTTTCCTCGTCTTTCTCTCATATTTCATGTTTTATATTTTGTCTGCGAGGCTGAAAGAGAAAACATCTGCACTGATTTCAGGAGGGAAGTCTGAAGGCGTTCTTGGCTCCCCCTCCCTATTAGCGTCCCGCGTGCAGTAGCCGCTCTGACCGAGCCAAAGGAAATATCACTTTCACATAAACACGTGAAAAATTCCCACCCGCCAAACTTTCCATTTTCTAGAGAGCCGCGATGGGCTCTGAGACGGCGCACGCGGCCGGCTGGCACATAGGAAGACCGCAGAGGAATGGAATTCTGGGAGCCCGCAGGAACGAGAGGCGACGAGAGCTCTGACTGATGTGAGGGGAGGCTTGGCTGCGTCCCGGGGATGTGTGCTTTTCCCATCGGGGCCGTCAGGTGAGTCAATGAGGAAGCCGGGACGGCGGTGTCTACGCATGTCGTCCAAAGGCCCACTAATAAGGTACACGATCAACGCACGCGAGCGCAGCGACCAATCATATGGGGCGGAAAGGAGCAGCGTAGGAAAATCAGGACCATCGGAAGACTTTTATACTTTTATTTATTTATTAATTTCCATAGCTGTCCAACAATGAGCAACAATGTATACAATTTCTGTATTTAAAGGGGAACTCTGGACACCAATGAAAAACTTTCATTGAAAAATGATATAAATTCAGGTTGTGTGACCCACATGCCTTTACAAATCCAGATATCACCTTGTAAAAGAAGCAGTGACATTCTCTGTACATAGCCTGTGTATAGTGCGGAACTGTGGGAGGGGTCCAGCAGGCTCCACCCACTACAGAAAACTACAGGATGGGGCGGAGACCAGACCAGTCCCCCCAGGGTCGGGACAAGGGGTGGGCTGGAGGGACAGCTGCCCTAGCCACTGCGTTGAGAGGAGGAATTTGGTGGTAAAGGGGGGGGGGGGGGTTGGCAGGGGGTAAGAATTGTCCTAGGAAGGGAAATTTTTGGGGGTGTACTAGGAGTGGTGATTTGGGGGGGAGGGATTTGTGATGGGAAAGGCGAGATGGGGGAAGAGGATATTTGTGTTAGGAGTGGGGATTATGCCAGTAGGGATGACTGGGGAGTAGTGCTAGGGGAGGGGGATTTTAAGTGGGGGGGGGCATTTGTGCTCGGATAGGAAATATTGGGGTAGAAGAATTGTGCCAGGAGGGGGGACGTTTTTATTTAGGGGGGGGGATTTGTGCTTGGAGCATATGGGAAGAAAGGAGTCAAAGATTTGTGGCAGGAGGTAGGGGGTTTCAGCAGTGGGGTGCATTTGTACTGGGAGGAGGGGGATTTATGCTTAGGGGGAGCATGCAGATTAGTGCTCCGTTTTTTTGGGGGGGGATTTGTTCTTGGGGCATATGGGAAGAAAGGGGTCAAAGATTTGTGCTTTCAGTAGTGGGGTGGATTTGTATTAGGGGGAGGGGAATTTATGCTTATGGGGGAGCATGCTGACTAGTGCTCCATTTTTTTTTGGAGGGGGAATTTTTGCTGACACATACTCATACATCTGGGGGGGGGGGGGGGGGGCAATTTAGCATGTCCACCCTGGGCTCCAGATGACCTTGTCACGGCACTGAGTCGCCCTGCACAAGGAGAGAGAGCAGAGCTGTGGGAGGAACCCAGCAGGCTCCATCCACTACAGGCTGCCAGCAGAAAACTACAGGAGGGGGGCGGAGACAAGACCAGCCCCCCTGCACAAGGAGAGAGAGCAGAGCTGTGGGAGGAACCCAGCAGGCTCCACCCACTACAGACTGCCTGCAGAAGACTACAGGAGGGGGCGGAGACAAGACTAGTCACCCTGTACAAGGAGAGAGAGCAGAGCTGTGGGAGGAACCCAGCAGACTCCACCCACTACAGGCTGCCTGCAGAAAATTACAGGAGGGGGCGGGGACTAGACCGGTCCCCCTGAACAAGGAGAGAGAAAGTGATGGGGGGTCCAGTAGATCCCACACTCTACAGACCACCTGCAGAAAACTACAGGAGGGGTGGAAATATGTTTAAAGGGGAGAGACGAGGCCACAAGCCTCCGGGATTTTTGTTAGCGGTATCTGGGTTTGGGTGGGGTACACAATGAATTAAAAAGATGTATATAAAAATATAGAAATTTTTATTATTCAAAATAGGATAAAGATATAGAAAAGGACACAGATATTATATCCATACATTACAGACATATGTGTTAAATCAGACGAAAAATTGTGTGGAGCTTCGCCATACTCGACATGTTTCACTCAATGGAGTTTCTTCAGGAGATTGATAGGTTTGGCTCAAAAATATGCTGAAATAACAAAGTTTCATAAGCAAAAGTCCTTTTTGAGCAGTGTTACACAACCATATTGTGCACATTTGTGCAACATATATAGATACATTGGCTCAGAAAATATACATCTAGGGATATGAGCAATTGCTATAGCCTTAAGGTTTGTACAATGTTACATAATTTTGGGACATAGAAAGCAAATCGGGACATAAAAACATGAAAAAGGGCAGGACTTACCACATATGTTTTAGGAAACTTGATAGACAAGGAGTATATAAAAATCGATTCTTGTTATGAAAAACAGATATCGAAATAAGAGATGATTTATTCCCAGGTTGCCAACGCCGGCTATGAGTCACTTGCAGAGAGACACCACTATATAAATTTAAATGGATAGGGCCATTGAAGGGGTTAATGAAAAATAGGGTTCACATGGTTCATTGTATTGCAAATACGGTGATAATGAAAGCTGTACCTTATGAGGGTCGTGTAGTATGCAAAACAGAATGCAGGTTAGATAAGGTGCAGATATTGTACTGCACCAAAATCCAAATGTTGGGAACATTGCAGTGTTATCTGAAATGTTTAAAGTAAATGTATTAATGTCTAGAGAAAGTAGCGGTATCCATATCAGTCCAAATGGACTGTGTATATAAAATAGTATAAAGAGATGAAAGATTCTTTTAAAGATCTTACCCCATTAGTGTAGTCGATGAATGGTAGTGGATTAGGCTCACAGGGGAAGGCAGGTTGAATGCCTCACTTCCCGATGTGCTCAGGCTCCTGACAGGGATGAAATGGCAGAGGGGGCTGCCTAAAATAGTGTGCTCTCCGATCCGGCGGCGTCTGACGTCACCGCCGGATCGTGGGCGCTTTGACGGCACAGCTTGGCGCCAAGCGTTCTAAGATGCGTGGTGCGCATGCGTCGGCGGCGAACCACGCCGTCGGCGCAAAGTATCTGACGTCACGCCGCTTGTTTGCGGCGCGACGGCGGCCATTTTGGAAGATCCCATTTGCCCTCATCTCAGTGTATCAGAGAGTAGGGCCAGGGATCCCCAGATGGGAATGGAGGGGCACAGCAGCGGGCATAGACCGCCAAAATGACCTCCCAAGCATGACGGGGATGGAAAGGTCCCCGTCAATAGGCCGAGAACGGGTGGCACCATATCTGGCCAGAAAGAAGGGGTGGCTGGGGGGCGGCAACGAGGAGGGTCTGATTCGCTGCGATCCGCCAGAGACCCCGGGGCGCCCATACAAGTGACTCCAGACGCCGACCATGCAACCTGTAGGGAACATCTCAATTAATGTTGGAAAAATAGAGCATAAAAATGTTTGTTAAATATATGACAGTGCATAATTCAACAGGGTCATACCGGTGGTAAATCAGCCCCTCCAGTCATGTCCCGGTCGGCTTAGAAACAATAACAAAGTTTTTATTAACGATATCAAGCATATATACGTATATCATATTAAATGACATTAGTTTATAGTCCATTAACAAAATAGAACAGGGAAATGATTGAGACATGGAAAAAAGGGAGAAAAGAAACAAATATTTGTATTGCTGTCATCATCTAAAGCTGCATTTATTCAGAGAAAGGATTTGTAGCTAAGGGCATCATTTAAACCGGGCAAGGTGGTGGCTTTCAGGTCAAATATCCAGCGAGCCTCACGTTGAAGTAAGGTGCGGTCATAGTTGCCACCCCTTACCCCCGGGGGCACATGCTCAAGTGCGAAGAAGTGCATTTTTTTGTCATCATGGGCATGAAAGAGTCCCATGTGACGGCTGATTGGAGTCTCCATTTTCTTTCCTCGTACAAGGGTCACATGATCCCTTATACGATGGAAAAATGGTCGTTTGGTTTTGCCAATATAGAAAGCTGTGCATTCACATAACATAATGTAAACTATACCGACTGATTGGCAATTGGCCAAAAATTTGGGTTTGTAAATTCTTTTGTTTGGTAACGTGATTTGTTTAGATGCATATATATAGCGACAAAAATTGCATTTGTGACAAGGCTTGCTTCCAACATTTGTTTTCGGGTTAGAGGAACCCTCTGGTGTCGGGACGTGGTGACTATGTACAAGGGTGTCTCGAAGGGACTGAGATCTTCTGTAGGTAATTTCTGGATAGTCCCCCACATGTTTAGATATTAAAGGGTCAGCCTTGAGCAAATACCAATATTTGTCGAAAATTCTCCGCACTTGAGCATGATGTCCAGAGAAACGGGTGATAATTCTTAGGCCCTGGTCAGTGGTGGGTGCTTTTGTTTTGTGTATAAGATTAAAACGATTATGTTGCTTAGCTTTTAAGTAGGACTTTTTTAGACATGTTGAGCTATAGCCACGATGTTGTAAGCGTTGCTGTAGTTTTTTGGCTTCCACTTTAAAGTGGGAGTCTTGACTACAGTTTCGCTTAACGCGGAGATATTGCCCATAGGGTACACTTGCTACCAAGGGACTGGGGTGGGAGCTCGTTGCGTGTAGCAATGTATTAGCGGCAGATGGCTTACGATAAAGGGTTGTACCCACATTGCCCTCACCATCAACATAGATGGTGATGTCAAGAAAGGTTAATTGTGATTGATTTTTTTCCATTGTAAAGCTCAAATTAAAAGTGTTAATCTTGAGCCTTTCATAGAAAAGCAGTAGATCAGATTGTGTGCCTGTCCAGATGAAAAACACATCATCGATGTATCTTCTCCAGATTGGAATCTGATCTAGAAATATCTGTATGTCATCTCTCTGAAATAGGTGTCGCTCCCACCCCCCCAGATACAGATTGGCATAGGATGGGGCACATTTGGTCCCCATTGCTACGCCCTGTATCTGGAGGTAGTGGGAGCGCCCAAACAGAAAGATATTGTTGTTAAGTATAAAGTCTAGTAATTGAACAATGAAGTCATTATATTTGGGGGTGGGGACCAGACCAGTCCCCCTGCACAAGGAGAGAGAGCAGAGCTGTGGGAGGGGCCCAGCAGACTCCACCCACTACAGGCTACCAGCAGAAAACTACAGGAGGGGGCGGAGACAAGACCAGTCCCCCTGCACAAGGAGAGAGAGCAGAGCTGTGGGAGGGGCCCAGCAGGCTCCACCCACTACAGGATGCCTGCAGAAAACTACAGAAGGGGAGGAGACAAGACCAGCCCCCCTGCACAAGGAGATAGGGTAGCAGTGAGAGGTCTTTATTACAGGAAGTCTCACACTGGATTACTGCACAGATCTGGGAGAAATGCACAGAGCATGCATCCGCTCTACTCCCATTCTTCTTGCTGACCTGGAAGCGAATCGTGTAGCGTATACAATTGCAACACAAGTCATATTGTAACTGAATTTTATTAAAAATGACCTTTCCTTCTCAATCTGCAGAGCTATCATTTTCCATAAAATGCAATATGGCCACCTGGAGGCGCTTTGTACACAGATGGTATACAGAACCCCCCAGCACAATTACAGTACAGTTCAATACAGAAGGGACAGGAGGGCCCGGCTCGTAGAGCTTACATTCTAAAGCCCCCTCCTTCCGGGACCCGGCTCTCCAGCCGAAAGACCCCAAGCACATGTGCCCTTTGTATATATACAGTCACCCAGCATGCACTGAGGCACTTTCCTCTGCCAATGGCCAGGGCTGTAACTATGCCTATGCTCTCATTTGTCAGGTTTCCTCCCACTGCCCGATATGCTCCCCCCCCCCCCCCCCCCCCCCACTGCCCCCCCCCCCCCCCCCCCCCCCCCCCTATTGGACCAGTGTGAAACATTCAGACAGCAGACCCTATTAATGGATCCCTGCTCCCTGGTAGGCAGAGAGCATCTAAACTTACCTGGCAGCCTTCCTGATAAGAAGAAAGACCCAAAAACTATACTCTCTTCTAGCACCTACCTGGGAGGGTGATACACACGCGTTTCACTTTCAACAAATCTTTTAGGTCTGAAGATTACATAAAACCCCCAACACTTTATATATTTTTTGAAAGCAGACACCCTACCTAGACAATAAAATAGTGGTAGCTCCAAAAAATTTTTACGTCACACGATATTAGCTCAATGGTTTATAAAATGAAAAATTTCAGTAAGAAAATACAATAAAGTTAATTTTTAGGAGAAGGTGTTCTGCCGATTCTGAATTAACCCTTTGCAAACAACTCTAAATCAGGACATAGTTCTAGAAAACTTTTGTATAAAATCAGGGATTTTTGGTTCACAATACAAGTTCAGGCAAATCAACTGAATAATCCCTCTCTGGCCAGTCCCTACTTTACTCTGCAAAATGACAAATACTTATGTGCTTATTATAGCATACTTCCTCCTCGTGTGCTCCAGTCAGCTGCAGATCTCCTAACCTCCCACAGTGCCTCCCAGCTTCCATAGTGCCCCCAACCTCCCATTGTGACTCTCGGTGCCCCTCAACCTCCCACAGTGCCCCCAGACCCCCTGAGAGCCCTCAGTGCCCACAGTGTGCCAACCTTCCACAATGCTCTCCAGCCTGCTGCAGAGCCTTCAACCCTCCATAGTGCCCCTCAGCCTCCCACAGTGTCCCCTGAGAGCCCTTAGCCTTCACAGTCCCCCAGCCTCTTATAGTGCCTCGAAACCTCCCATGGTGCACCCTGAGAGCCCTTAGCCTCCACAGTGCTCTAACCTCCTACAGTACCCTCCAGCCTACCACAGTGCCCCCCAGGTTGCTGCAGAGTCTTCAACCCTTTGAAGTACCCTTCAGTCTCCTACAGTGCCCCCTGAGAGCCCTTAGCCACTATAGTGCTTCCCAGGTTGCTGCAGAGCCTTCAGCCCTCCATAGTGCCCCCTAACCTCCTATAGTACCCCCTGACCTTATACAGTGCCCCAACCTCCCACAGAGCCCCCCCCCCCCCCCAGCCTGCTACAGAGCCTTCAGGCCTCCATAGTGTCCCCTAGACTCCCATAGCTCCCCTCAACTTCCCACAGTGCCCCCTGACAGCCCTCAGCTTCCACAGTTCCCCAACCTCCTACAGTACCCTCCAGACTCCCCAGCTTACTGCAGAGTCTTTATGCCTTTGAAGTGCCCCTCAATCTCCTACAGTGCCCCCTGAGAGCCCTTAGCCACTATAGTGCCCCCACCCAGCTTGCTGCAGAGTCTTCAACCCTCCATAGTGCATCCTAACCACCTATAGTGCCCCTTGATCTCCCACAGTGCTCCCTAAGAGCCCTCAACCCCCACAATTCCTCAACCTCTTACAGTGCCCTAAAGCCTCCCACAATGCCCCCCAGCCTTCTGCAGAGCCTTCATCGCTCCAGAGTGCCCCCTAACCTCCCACAGCCTTCCTGAGTGCATTTAGCCCCCAGAGTGTCCCAACCTCTCTTAGTGCCCCCCAGCCTGCTGCAAAGCCTCCAGCCCTAAATAATGTGCCCCTAACCTCCAAAAGTGTGTCACAGTGTCCTCCAGCCCCCGTAGTGTAGACCTTCTGATCCCCCCAAAGACCCCACCCCCCCCACAGTTGCCCCCAGTTCCCTCCAGAAAATGCACCCCCTACAGGGTCACCGAGTCTGCTGCAGTCACCTAACCCCCTTCAGAACGTCACCCCCACAGTGACACCCAGCCCCATCCAGAGCCTTCCAGCATATCAATATATGCTTTCCATCTCCATAGTTTTGTTGTGTGAGTGTTAACTTTTTTTTACTGCTGGGACATGGAAGATTTTGGAACTTACAGGCTATCTGAGAACCCCCACTTTAGTGGACATATGGTGCCATTTATGGTGCAAGGTGGTAGGGAGCTGTTCTGTTGTCTTGTTCTAGGGTGGCAGCTATGGCTCCCTCCATAGATGCAATATGGTGAGCGTCGTCGCCCTAGAAAAAGAAGTGTGCTACTGGCAGAATCATTTGATGGAGAAAAGAGAAAAAACCCTGAAAAAAGAAAACTAAGGCAGCCACCACATCTAAGGACTGGTCAGCTGCAATATGTTAAAAAAAACATGGAGAGGGGGTTGTACAATTCAAGCTTCTGAATTTCCCTTTGACACAGAAAAAAGGAATAGCGTACTTGAACACATCCTTAATTAATGAGAATTACACAATTGTTATTGTTACTTTTTCCTGTTTACATGAAATGTCAATTATTAGGATGAATTCTTTTTTTTTTTTTTTTTCCAACATGGGACAAATTCTGGCCGCGTCTGCCCGCTGTGTCCGGCTGAAGAAAGCTGTTATTTTAATAATTCCGTGCAACAAAAGCAAAAGTGAAAAATTGAAGATATGGAATCAGGCTGGAGTTCGGTGAATCCCAAACCTCGCGCACCGCGTCTAGACCGGTTCCTGGAACGGCGCGCGGTTCCAGCCGACCTCTGTGTTACTTGGACGTTTCCATTTGGTTGGGGTGGCGGACGTCCCAGGAACATCCTATCACGAAATTGAAGTGACAGCTCCGCTCTCTGGTTTCTTGCGGTAGGACTTGCTATTTTTATTTCATTATACGCTGCCGACCGCGATTCAGGATGACGCTGTCAAACGTGGCCGCTGATATGAATCATCGTCCAAGAGTGGCTTGGCACAACTGAGGAGCAAAAAAAAATATATATAGCTGTAGTTTAAAAGATGTAAAGATAGATTAGAAATATGTGCTTTAATGATACTTTATATGTCTTATTGCCAATTCAAGTTTTCAAATCACCTTTTCCTGCTGTCCCCTTTGTTAGGATGCTCAGCCATTGAAGCACCTGAAAGGTATGGGAGGCCATCAAAATTACCTATATAGCCATAAGTATGAGGACACTCCAAATGAATGGTGTCTCCGATGAAGGATACTGTTAATACTACAATTGTAGACAATTGTGCTGCTCTTCTAACCCTGTGGTAACAGTTTGGTGAAGATCCTTTTCTGTTCCACCATTTCAGTGCCCCTGTGTACAAAGTCAGCTCCATAAAGACATGGTTTGACCAGTTTGGTGTGCAGGAACTCAAGTGTCCTGTAGAACCCTGGCCCCAACGCTACAGAACACCTTCAGACTTCAACCCTACTGAACAGTTTTGGACATCTACCCTTCTGAACACATTTGGACATCTACCCTACTGAACACCTTTGGACATCAACCATACTGAACACTTTTGGACAGCAACCCTACTGAACACCTTTGGACATCAACCATACTGAACAGTTTTGGACATCAACCCTACTGAACACTTTTGGACAGCAACCCTACTGAACACCTTTGGGCCTCAACTCTACTGAACACCTTTGGGCCTCAACTCTACTGAACACCTTTGGACCACAACCTTACTAAATACCTTTGAACCCCAACCCTACTGAACAATTTGGACCTCAGCCCTACTAAACACCTTTGGAATGAACCAGAACACCAATTGTAAGCCAGGTCTTTTCATCCAACATCAGTACCTGACCTCACAAATGGAGACAAATTCCCACAGACACTCTTTAACCACTTAAGGACCGCCTCACGCCGATATACTTCGGCAGAATGGCACGGCTGGGCACAATCACATACCTGTACGTGGCCCTTTAAGTGCCCAGCCGTGGGTCGTGCGCGCGCCGCCGGCGGTGCGCTCGCGACCCAGTCCTGAGCTCCGTGACCGCGGCCGGGGTCCCGCGATCGGGTCACAGAGCTGAAGAACGGGGAGAGGTCTGTGTAAACAAACCTCTCCCCACGCTTCCTACACTGCCTGTCACTGATCGGCTGTTCCCTGTCATCAGGAAATCCGATCAGTGATGTCAGACGTAAAGCCACGCCCCCTACTGTAAAAAAAACACAACACGTCACACTTAGCCCCTCCCTGCCCCCTAGTGATTAACTTCTTCACTGCCAGTGTAATTTACATAGGAATCAGTGCATTTAAATAGCACTGATTTCTGTATAAATGACAATTGTTCGAAAAATGTATCAAAAATGTCTGATGTGTCCGCCATAATGTCGCAGTCACAATAAAAATCACTGATCGCCGCCATTACTAGTAAAAAAAAAAATATTAATAAAAATGCTATAAAACTATCCCCAATTATGTAAAAGCTATAACTTTTGCGCAAACCAATCAAAAATCGCTAATTGCGTTTTTTTTACCAAAAAAATGTAGAAGAATACGTATCGGCCTAAACTGAAGAAAAAAAAAATTTTTATATATTTTTTGGGGATATTTATTATAGCAAAAATTAAAAAATGTTGCATTTTTTTCAAAATTGTTGCTCTATTTTTGTTTATAGCGCAAAAAATAAAAACTGCAGGGGTGATCAAATACCACCAAAAGAAAGCTCTATTTTTGGGAAAAAAAGGACGCCAATTTTGTTTGGGAGCAACGTCACATGACCGCGCAATTGTCAGTTAAAGCGATGCAGTGCCGAATCGCAAAAAGGGGCCTAGTCCTATGGCTGCAAATTGGTCCAGGGCTTAAGTGGTTAACAATATTTACGACAATTGCGCTCTTCCAGCCTTGTGGTAACAGTTTGTTGAAGACACTTTTCTGTTCCATCATGACTGTGCCCCTGTGTACAAAGTCAGCTCCATAAAGACATGGTTTGACCAGTTTGGTGTGGAGGAATTCAAGTGTCCTGAAAAATCCAGGCTTCAACCCTACAGAACACCTTTAGACCTCAACCCTACTGAACACTTTTGGGCATCAACCCTTCTGAACACATTTGGACCTCCACCCTACTGAACACCTTTGGACATCAAACCCTACTGAACACCTTTGGACAGCAACCCTACTGAACACCTTTGGGCCTCAACTCTACTGAACACCTTTGGACATCAGCCTTACTAAATACCTTTGAACCCCAACCCTACTGAATAATTTGGACCTCATCCCTACTAAACATCTTTGGAATGAACCAGAACACCAATTGTAAGCCTGGTCTTTTCATCCAACATCAGTTCCTGACCTCACAAATGGAGACAAATTCCCACAGACACTCTTTAACAATATTTACGACAATTGCGCTCTTTCAGCCGTGTGGTAGCAGTTTGTTGAAGACACTTTTCTGTTCCATCATGACTGTGCCCCTGTGTACAAAGTCAGCTCCATAAAGACATGGTTTGACCAGTTTGGTGTGGATGAACTCAAGTGTCCTGAAAAACCCTGGCTTCAATCCTACAGAACACCTTTAGACCTCAACACTACTGAACACTTTTGGACATCAACCCTTCTGAACACATTTGGACCTCCACCCTACTGAACACCTTTGGCTATCAACCCTACTGAACACCTTTGGACTTCCATCCTACTGAACACCTTTGAACATCAACCCTACTGAACACTTTTGGACATCAACCCTACTGAACACTTTTGGACATCAACCCTACTGAACACCTTTGGACTTCCATCCTACTGAACACTTTTGGACATCAACCCTACTGAACACCTTTAGGCCTCAACTCTACTGAACACCTGAACAACGATGAGGCACAATTCCTTCCGTTGACACCAATGATAAGAGACAACTCCTTCAATAGATACCAGAAATTAGCCACTATTCCTCTCCCTGACACAAACACAAGGTCACATTTCCTCCCACTGGCACCAATAATGGGGCAGAATTCTTTCTACTGACATCAACAATGGGGCACTATTCCTCCCATTGACACCAAAGATAGGGCATTGTTTACTCCCACTGACGCCAGGACATTTTTTTACTCCCAGTCCAGCCCCCCTAAAGTCTGAAGGACAGTAAACTGGCCCTTTGTTAAGAAAGTTTGATGAGCAGCATTACAAGTAAGACACAACTTTACCCCTTATAATGGGCACAGCGGGTGTACAGACGTGGGAACTCTGCACAGGGATGGTGAGAACCCCTAATAATGGGCACAGCAGGGGTACAGACCCAGGAACTCAGTATTGGGATGGTGGGTACCCCTCATAATGGGCATAGCAGGTGTACAGACCCAGAAACTGAACACAGGGATGGTGGGAACCCCTCATAATGGGCACAGCAGGTGTACAGACCGGGAACTCAGCACAGGGTTGGTGGGAACCCCTCATAATGGGCACAGCAGGTGTACAGACCCAGGAACTCAGCACAGGCATGGTGGGAACCCCTCATAATGGCCACAGCGGGTGTACAGACCCGAGAACTCAGCACAGGGATGGTGGGAACCCCTCATAATGGGCACAGCGGGCGTACAGACCTGAGAACTTAGCACAGGGATGGTGGGAACCTCTCATAATGGGCACAGCAGGTGTACAGACCCGGGAACTCAGCACAGGGATGGTGGGAACCCCTCATAATGGGCACAGCAGGTGTACAGACCCGGGAACTCAGCACAGGGATGGTGGGAACCCCTCATAATGGGCACAGCAGGTGTACAGACCCGGGAACTCAGCACAGGGATGGTGGGAACCCCTCATAATGGGCACAGCAGGTGTACAGACCCGGGAACTCAGCACAGGGATGGTGGGAACCCCTCATAATGGGTACAGCAGGTGTACAGACCCGAGAACTCAGCACAGGGATGGTGGGAACCCCTCATAATGGGCACAGCGGGTGTACAGACCCGAGAACTCAGCACAGGGATGGTGGGAACCCCTCATAATGGGCACAGCAGGTGTACAGACCCGGGAACTCAGCACAGGGATGGTGGGAACCCCTCATAATGGGCACAGCAGGTGTACAGACCCGGGAACTCAGCACAGGGATGGTGGGAACCCCTCATAATGGGCACAGCAGGTGTACAGACCCGAGAACTCAGCACAGGGATGGTGGGAACCCCTCATAATGGGCACAGCGGGTGTACAGACCCGAGAACTCAGCACAGGGATGGTGGGACCCCTCATAATGGGCACAGCAGGTGTACAGACCTGGGAACTCAGCACAGGGATGGTGGGAACCCCTCATAATGGGCACAGCTGGTGTACAGACCCGGGAACTCAGCACAGGGATGGTGGGAACCCCTCATAATGGGCACAGCAGGGGTACAGACCTGGGAACTCAGCACAGGGATCTCACCAACAGTGTCTGCGAGAAATAGAAGAAACTGTTGGGGGGTTTAACTCTTTGCATCCACCAAATACTGAGATATCAGTTTTAAATGGACCGACTCTTTAAAGGAGCACTCCAGATTCATTAAAAAAGAATCGATATAATACATACAAAAAAAACAACTTAAGTGGTAACTCCGGGTAAAACATGACATCTGTAAGCTGTGGCCCTTCTGCTCCATTTTTCTTCACTTATCTTCCTGGGCTGAGCGGTCATTTCACGCGTAATGAGATCGCTGAACTTATCTCTCTCTCTCTCTGTTCAGTCTCACGGTGAAGATGGAGGGTTTCAGTTTTTCAGCTTTTCCAAGAACTCATTTAATTTCTCTGATGGTGCCAGAAAATACAGTTGTTAGTTTTCAGGGCTGAACACAACAGAGGAGGCGCCATCCTGATAACGAGGTTTTTTTTTTTTTTTTTACTGGGATTATGACATCACAGAACCCTTGATCTGTCCAAACTGTAAAAATCCTGATCAAAGCGGGGATGTTCACCTGTCTTCCACGGCGTTGATGAGGCGCGGCCGCGTGCGCTCTCGATGTGGAAGACTGCCGATGTCCACATTCCTTCTCCTGCAGAACATTGAAGTCTCTGCGATAAAAAGCGAATCTTGCTGTTATCCCGCGCCAGCTCTTGGCCAGGAAGGTCGTTCTTCATGCATGGGATGAAAACCACCTGGCGCTAATGCGAGTGCGTCCCTATAATCCCGCTATAAAGGAATCAATCACCGAGTGCTTATCCTGTACAAGGCGTCTCCAACCGCAAAACATATTAGCCTGCGATTCATTTTATCTGCATCCGCTCATTACGGCTTTAATGTGAAAATATAAATAAAAATGTGACAAATCAAAATCTTCCCAGCGGGCGCGACCCCCGAAATATCGCTGGAAGTGAAGGTAAAGAGGAACGCCGGTTTACATATTAGGCTGCTTTCACACCGCTTTCGCTTTTTGTCTGTCTTTGCGTTAAGAAAAACACATATCCATTAATTCCCCGGGAACTCTGAATCGATCAAAGATAGTTCGATTTGCATGCCACACCCCTAAATCTGGCGAGTCAAAAAAGTATCTGTAGTAAAATTAAAAAATTGAAAGCGATACTCTTGTGCCTCGTACACGCGATTGGAAGTTCGGCCAGCAAAAGACCCATGAGAGCTTTTCATCGGAAAATGCTACCGTGTGTAGGCTTTATCGGACTTTTGCTGGCGGAATTTCGGCCAGCAAAAGACTGAGAGCAGGTTGTCAATTTTTCAGATGGAAAAAGTTTCTATCGGAAATTCCGATCGTCTGTGGCATTTCCGACGCGCAAAATTCCTACGCATGCTCAGAAACAATTTGACGCATGCTCGGAAGCAGTGAACTTAATTTTCGTGGCTCGCCGTAGTGTTGTACGTCACCGCGTTCTTGACGGTTGGAATTTGGTGTGGCCGTGTGTAGGCAGCACAAGCTTGAGCAGAATTCCATCTAAATTCCGTCGGAAAAACATTCAAGGCTGTTCCGACGAGAATTCCGATCGCGTGTACGCGGCATTGGTGAGAAAAAGAACGCTGCATGCCCCTGGTAAGGCACAAATAGAAAAAGTTCCCCTGTGGGGTTTTGAATTGCAGCAATAGAGTACAATTTTTTTTGAAAAATATATGAGTTTATTTAGAAAAAAAATCATTACATCAAAGCAACATCTGTTACAGTTACATAGTTACATAGTAGGTGAGGTTAAAAAAAGACACAAGCCCAACCTATGTTAAACATGAGCTCTGTGGGTAAGGCTAATACATGTACATACAAATTACAGCCGTTGAATACAAAGAGGAAATGCATATATGATATAAGTATGTAAATCATACTGAAGAACCCAGACGCGTTTCGACCTTTTACAGTAGAGGTCTTCTTCTGGGGGATCGAGTAAAGAACTCTAGTGTAAGAGAAGTCCGGCTAACAGGCGCACCAGTGTAAAGAAGGACTTGTATTGCCGCGGACGCACACAGGTGCCCGCTAATGCGCGGGCTCACACGTGCGCGCACACGTGCACGTATGGGCGCCAAGTAGCTTATTTAAACTGAGCACTGACACATGAACTTTGCTGAGTGGTCTTTCAGCTTTCGATCTCCACCAGGTACGTGACATCTAGAGAAAAAAAAAGTACATATATGGTAATAGAAACATTTAGAAACCAAAATTTCAACAGGCGAAAAATATATATGTATATTAATCTTGACACATTTATAAATAATTTGAATATATTTACCAATCAAGGCTGAAAGAAACCTCCTGATTGCTTTTTTTTCTCTAGAGTTCTTCACTCGCTCCCACAGAAGACCTCTACTGTATAAGGTCGAAACGTGTTGGGTTCTTCTGTATGATTTACATACTTATACCATGCTATGCTTTTCCTCTTTGTATTCAACGGCTGTAATTCACAGAGCTCATGTTTTAACCGTAACAAATGTTGCTTTGATGTAACGATTTTTTTCTAAATAAACTCATATTTTTCTAAAAATTTGTACTCTATTGCTGCAATTCAAAACCCCACGGGGGGAACTTTTTCTATTCATATCAAAGTATCTGTAGTAATATATGGGACTTTTGAGGCACAACGTTTTAGTAAAATTTGTAACATTGTATTTAATTTCTTTAAAAAAAAAAAAAAAAGATAGACATATAATAAAATACAATTATAAAACGGTAATTTTAAACCACTGCAGTGATTTATAGCAAGTCTTTCCTCTCAATGTGTTTCATGGACACGGGCCTCTTCATCAGGAGCTAGCAGACTTGAATTGCTGCCATCCAAATAGAGTGACAATAAAACAGAAGAAAAACACATAACCATTAATTCCTAGGGAACTCTGAATCGATCAAAGATAGTTCATTTTGCATGCCACATCCCTAAATCAGGTGAATAAAAAAAAAAAAGTATCTGTAGTAATATATGGGACTTTTGAGGCACAACGTTTTAGTAAAATTTGTAACATTTTATTTAATTTCTTTAAAAAAAAAAAAAAAGATAGACATATAATAAAATACAATTATAAAACTGTCATTTTAAAGCACTGCAGTGATTTATAGCAAGTCTTTCCGCTCAATGTGTTTCATGGACACGAGCCTCTTCATCAGGAGCTAGCAGACTTGAATTTCTGCCATGTAAATAGAGTTACAAAAACAGAAGAAAACAGAAGAAAAACACATAACCATTAATTCCTAGGGAACGCTGAATTGATCAAAGATAGTTCAATTTGCATGCCACATCCCTAAATCTGGTGAATCAAAAAAAGTATCTGTAGTAATATATGGAACTTTTGAGGCACAAAGTTTTAGTAAAATTTGTAACATTTTATTTAATTTCTTAAAAAAAAAAAAAATAGATAGACATATAATAAAATACAATTATAAAACTGTCATTTTAAACCACTGCAGTGATTATAGCAAGTATTTCCACTCAACGCGTTTCATGGACACGACCCTCTTCATCAGGAGCTAGCAGACTTGAATTGCTGCCATCTAAAATAGAGTGACAAAATTGATCTTAAAGAGGAAGTAAAGCCTCTTAAAAAAAAAAAAAAAAGACACCCTGCAAGGTAAAGGCATAATGAGCTAGTATGCATAGCATACTAGCTCATTATGAAAAACTTACCTGAAAACGAAGCCCCCGAAGCCGTCCTTATCCTCCATCTTCTTCGCCGCCATCCAGGGCCGGAGTGACTTCCGGGTCTCGCCGCTCCAGCGCTATCATTCGCTGGAGCGGCGAGACGTCACTCACGAGCATGCGCACGAGATCGGCATATCGCCGTGAGATCGGCATATTCAGTGCGCCCTCAGTGCGCCTGCGCGCCGCTGTCTACGGCGCATGCGCTGTAGACAGCGATGCCTTTTCATCGCTAAATATCTCCTAAACCATGTAGGTTTAGGAGATATTTATTGGACCTACAGGTAAGCCTTCAATCTAGGCTTACCTGTAGGCCAAAGTCATATGGAAGGGTTTACTTCCACTTTAAATAGTCAGTCATACAAATATAGTGCATTTCATACATCATGCCATAATTCCTCTCCATGGACTGCAATAATGTGTATCCAGATATTTCTTGCAGTTTAACCATACGTGACACAGGGGTCCCAAGATGGGGAATCTTGGGAATCTTGCATGTCAGTTGCATTTTTTAAAGCCCCGGAAGCTGCACTTTTGGTGCATGTTGGTGCGGTAAAAAAAAAAAAAAAAGAAAAAGTGTACAAAAACACACCTCTCTATTGAAATGAATGGAAAGCGTATAAAAAAACGCAACAAAAAAAGCATAAAAAATGCACCTCCCTGTTGAAATGAATGGAAAACGTATCATAAATGCAACAAAAAAAGTATTTTTATTTTTTTTAGTCACGTATGCTTTTTTTACAGGGGCAAAATGCACCAGAAACGCGGCAAATCGCCAAAAAATAAGACATAAACACTGAAAAATGCATTTTTACAGCATTTTTGCAACAGAGCAGTTTGAATATAGCCTAACGCCGCGTACACACGAGCGGACTTTTTGACAGCAAAGGTCCGACGGAACGAATCCGTCGGACAATTCGATCGTGTGTGGGCTTCATCAGACTTTTGCTGACGAAAAATCCGACAGACTTTAGAAATAGAACATGCTTCAAATTTTTCCGCCGGAACTCCGATGGACCCGGTTCCTATCGAAAAATCTGATCGTCTGTGTGCTGGTCCGATGGACAAACAACGACGCAAGGGCAGCTATTGGCTACTGGCTATGAACTTCCTTCTAGTCCAGCCGTACGTCATCACATTCGAATCCGTCGGACTTTAGTGCGATTGTGTGTGGCCAAGTCCGTTCATTCGGAAAGTTCGTCGGAACTCCGTCGGAAAGATCGTCGGACCTAGTCCGTCGAAAAGTCCGCTCATGTGTACGCGGCATAAGTCTCCGTTCACACTGTACACCAGATGTGAACCGCACAAAAACTGCACCGTATTCCTGTGCAATTCACATGCGATTCAGTGCGGTGCAATTTGAGCCCAATTCATCATTTTTTGGAGCCACACCGAACCGGATCGCACGGTCATTTTGTACCATGCAATCAGGTGCCGGAAAACGCACTGCGTTTTGGGGTGTCATTAACTTTGTATTGTCACCCGCAGAAGATTGCAGGGGCAGGGTGATTGCGGTACGGGAAACGCGCACGGATCGCTGCGTTTCCCGCACCACATCATTGTGATCCTGGCTTGAATCTGTATGTAATGTAATCTTGAAGGTGTATGTAAACCTGGACAGTGATTTTTTCTGATTTGCTATTAAAAATGACATTAAAAGTGTTTCATTGTATCTGTTCATGTTTTAAAAGTAGGAAAACAGCTACTGCCTAACGGGCCAATCCTGACACTTCTCTACTAAATGTTGAAATAAAAAACAGCATTTTTTTTGCTAGAAAATTACGTTGAACCCCCAAAATTTTTATATATGTATGTGTATATATATATATATATATATATATATATATATGTGTATATATATATATATATATATATATATATATATATATATATATATATATATATAATCAGAGACCATAAAGAATAAAATAATCAGAGTTGAAATTTTGTATGTCGCACGGTATTTGTGCAGCGGTTTTTCAAACACATTTTTTTTTTAACCACTTCAGCCCTGGACCATTTTGCTGGCTTAAGACCAGAGCACTTTTTGCGATTCGGCACTGCGTCGCTTTAACTGACAATTGCACGGTCGCGCGACGTGGCTCCCAAACAAAATTGACGTCCTTTTTTTCCCCACATATAGAGCTTTCTTTTGGTGGTATTTGATCACCTCTGCGTTTTTTATTTTTTGCGCTATAAACAAAAAAAGAGCATCAATTTTGAAAAAAAAAAAAACACATTTTTTTTTACTTTTTGCTATAATAAATATCCCCAAAAATATTTTTAAAAAGTTTTTTTTTCCTCAGTTTAGGGCGATACGTATTCTTCTACATATTTTTGGTAAAAAAAAAAATCGCAATAAGCGATTATTGATTGGTTTTTGCAAAAGTTATAGCGTCTACAAAATAGGGGATAGTTTTATGGCATTTTTATTAATATTTTTTTTTTTAACTAGTAATGGCGGCGATCAGCGATTTTTATTGTGACTGCGACATTATGGCGGACTCCTCAATTTAGGCCGATATATATTCTTCTACATATTTTTGGTAAAAAAAAAAAAATCGCAAAAGTTATAGCATCTACAAAATAGGGGATAGATTTATAGCATTTTTTTTTTTTTTACTAGTATTTTTATCGTGACTGCGACATTGCGGCGGACACATCGGACATTTTTTACACATTTTTGGGACCATTGTCATCTATACAGCAATCAGTGCTATACAAATGCACTGATTCCTGTGTAAATTACATTGGCAGTGAAGGGGTTAACCAGGGGGTGGCAGTGTAGGGGTTAAGTGTGTCCTAGGGGCTTGTTGCTAACTGTGGAGGGCGTGGCTGTGTTGTGCACATGACTGATCTCTGCTTTAATCACAGGGAGCAGAGATCAGTGTCACTTGTTGCTAGGCAGAACGGGGAGATGCTGTTTACATCGGCAT
Organism: Lithobates sylvaticus; assembly: GCA_028564925.1. NCBI lineage: Eukaryota > Metazoa > Chordata > Amphibia > Anura > Ranidae > Lithobates > Lithobates sylvaticus. The sequence goes on along the minus strand of CM053028.1, from coordinate 10,176,560 downwards.
CTCCCCGTTCTTCCTCCCCGTGAGATGATCGCGGGTATCCCAGCGGCGATCGAATACGCGGGACCCGCGATCGGACTCGCGGATGTCCCGACCGGCGCGCACGCGATGGCACAGCGGCAAATTCAAATGGATGTACACCATTCTCACGTACATCGTCATGCGACAGTCGGGAAGCGGTTAATAAATAAACTTTAATACATTTTAATGCACAAAAACCCAATAAAATTCCCAATTGTTTGGTGAAATATAAAAGATGATGTTATGCCGAGTAAATAGATACTTAGCATGTTACGCTTTAACAGCTTGCGGACCAGCCGCCGTCATTATACTGCGGCAGGTCAGCACGATCCCGCGAGTCGTCGTAGCTATACGTTGGCTCCTTTAAGCGGGATAGCAGGCGTGCACTGCGGGGGTGCCGATGCTCGTGAGCGACGGCCGCGATGACCGCTGGCCACAAGCAATCGCGGGCACACACAAATCCCTGTTCTGTTCTGAGAGGAGATGCAGATTGTGAGTTTTAAATAGCTAGGAACCGCGATCTGTCACTTCCTCTAGTCAGTCCCCTCCCCCTACAGTTAGAATCACCTCCCAGTGAACACAGTTAACCCCTTGATCGCCCCCTAGTGTTAACCCCTTCCCTGGCAGTGACATTTATACAGTAATCAGTGCATTTTTATAGCACTGATCGCTGTATAAATGCCAATGGCCCCAAAAATGTGTCAAAAGTGTCCGATGTGTCCGCCGCAATGTCGCAGTCCCAATAAAAATACTAGTAAAAAAAAAAAAAGTGCTATAAATCTATCCCCTATTTTGTAGATGCTATTACTTTTGCAATTTTTTTTTAACCAAAAATATGTAGAAGAATATATATTGGCCTAAATTGAGGAAAAAATTAGCTTTTTAAAAAAAATAAAAATAATTGGGAATATTTATTATAGCAAAAAGTACAAAATATTGTGTTTTTTTATTACTCTTTTTTTGTTTATAGCGCAAAAAATAAAAACCGCAGAGGTGATCAAATACCACCAAAAGAAAGCTCTATTTGTGGGGGAAATAGGACGTCAATTTTGTTTGGGTACAGCATTAGACGACCGCGTAATTGTCAGTTAAAGTGACGCAACACCGTATCAAAAAAATGGCCTGGTGATTCAGCAGCCAAATCTTCCGGGGATGAAGTGGTTAAAATTGCGTACGCTCGTGAAATGGCGACAATCTACGGTACCTAAAAATCTCCATAGGCGACGCTTTATTAGCCTTTACAGATTACCAGTTTACAGCTACACAGAAGGTCTGGTGCTAGAAGTATTTTGCTCGCTATAATGTTCACTGTGATACCTCACATGTGTGGTGCGAGAACCGTTTACATGCGCGTGTGGGACCTACGTATGCATTTGCCTTTGTGCGAGCACAGGGGGAGGGGCATTTTAGAAAATGTTTCTGTTATTATTTACATTTTTACACTGTCTCTTTAATTATTATTATTTAATTTTTTTTTTATAACTTTTTTTGCTATCACAGGGAATGAACAGCATTCCTTCTGATAGTATGGGCAGTGACAGGTTCTCTTTACTGAGACATTTGGGGTCTATTAGACCCCAGATCTCTCCTCTGCCCTTAAAAGCATCCGATCGAACTGAGATGGGTTTGATCAGATGTTTTCACAAGCCGGTAACAGCTTGTTTACAACTGAGCGAAACCGAAAGTGACAAAATCCTTGGCGCTTCTGGTTTCTTAGACCATAGAGATGATCAGGGAAGTTCCGGTCCTCGGTCATCTCTATGGTAAGCCGGAGAGGAACTGCTGGCTTCAGTCCCAGGCTCCCCGGTGGAAAGGGGAGAGCTTGGGAAGGTGGTGAAAGGCGGTTGCCAGTTACTATATCCGAAAGATGGCTACAGCGCGGCTCTCCAGTTCTGGGAGGGCATCCATGGACCTCCTCCCAGAACTGCGCCTCCCCCTGGGCACGCTCTGTGACCGCTATGTCCTTTGCTAATCACAGATTGCGGTAAAAGGACAATCACAGTTGGCCCTTTACCTTGTGATCAGCTGTGACCAATTACAGCCGGTCACACGTAAACAGACTTGCAGGTTATTGGCATTCCTTTCCTCATACGCTGTCTCAGGGTGAGGTGAGAAAAGGAGAACCGATAACTGACAAATCTGAGAGGGTACAGTGAGTACAGTGTCCTGATAATCAATGCAGCCCCATCAGTGTCAATCAGTGCCTATCAGTGCAGGTCCGTGCCCATCAGGGCAGCTTATCAGTGCCCTTCAGTTCTGCCTCATCAGTGCTCATTAGTGCCACCTCATCAGTGTCCATCAGTGCACATCAGTGCAGCCTCATTAGCGCTCATCAGTACTGCCTCATCAGTGCCCATCAGTGCTGCCTCATCAGTGCACATCAGTGCTACCTCAGTGCAGCCTTATCAGCGCTCATCAGTTTTGCCTCATCAGTGCCCATTAGTGCCACCTCATCAGTGCAGCCTCATCAGTGTCCATCAGTGCAGCTTCATCAGTGCACATTAGTGCAACCTCATCAGCGCACATCAGTACTGCCTCATCAGTGCCCATCAGTCAGTGCAGCCTCATCAGTGCTGCCTCATCAGTGCCCATCAGTTCCGCTTCATCAGTGCCCATTAGTGCCACCTCATCAGTGCAGCCTCATCAGTGTCCATCAGTACAGCCTCATCAGTGCACATCAGTGCAGCCTTATCAGTGCCCATCAGTGCCCATCAGTTTCGCCTCATCAGTGCCCATTAGTGCCACCTCATCAGTGTTCATCAGTGCAGCCTCATCAGTACCCATCAGTGCAGCCTCATCAGTGCTGCCTCATCAGTGCCCATCAGTTCCGCTTCATCAGTACCCATTAGTGCTACCTTATCAGTGCAGCCTCATCAGTGTCCATCAGTACAGCCTCATCAATGCACATAAGTGCTGCCTCATCAGTGCAGCCTTATCAGTGACCATCAGTGCCCATCAGTTTCACCTCATCAGTGCCCATTAGTGCCACCTCATCATTGAAGCCTCATCAGTGTTCATCAGTGCAGCCTCATCAGTTCCCATCAGTGCAGCCTCATCAGTGCTGCCTCATCAGTGCAGCCTTATCAGTGCACATCAGTTCCGCTTCATCAGTGCCCATTAGTGCTACCTTATCAGTGCAGCCTCATCAGTGTCCATCAGTACAGCCTCATCAGTGCACATCAGTGCTGCCTCATCAGTGCAGCCTTATCAGTGCCCATCAGTTTCACCTCATCAGTGCCCATTAGTGCCACCTCATCAGTGCAGCCTCATCAGTGCCCATCAGTGCTGCCTCATCAGTGCCGCCTTATCAGTGCCCATTAGTGCCACCTTATCGGCGCAGCCTCATCAGTACAGCCTCATCAGTGCTGCCTCATCAGTGCACCCTTATCAGTGCCCATTAGTGTCCATCAGTACAGCCTCACCAGAGCCCATTAGTTCAGCCTTATCAGTGCCGCCTCATCAGCGCACATCAGTAAAGAAGAAAAAATACTTTTTTCCCCCTAAAATTTTCTGTCTTCTTTTGTTTGTTTAGCAAAAAATAAAAATCCCAGTGGTGATTAAATACCATCAAAAGACATCTCTATCTGTCTCAAAAAAATGATAAAAATGTCATATGGGCACAGCATTGCATGACCGCGCAATTGTCCTTCAAAGTGCGAATGCGCTGAAAGCTGAAATTTATCCTGGGCAGGAAAGTGGTGACAGTGCCCGGTATTGAAGTGGTTAAAAACGTTTTTTTGTGGCCGGAGTTCAGCTTTAAATGCTGCAGATCACATAAAAAACAGAAGAGTTATTGAGTTTCCCTCGGAGGACATTCCGTCCAAATTTAGCGTTCCCGCTGGACTGGCGCTGGAGTTGGATTTGGGGCAGGAATGTTGTTATCAAACATCTCACCATGATCAGCGAGTGGTGCCCACCACGAGAAAGCACGCAGCTCGCGCCATGTTCACATTCACAAATGTTATTTATATCTGTGAGATTATATAACGGTCCAATGGTGACCCGTATAGCTGAGCGGATGGTGGATTTGGCTCCATGGCACTGAGGGCTCAGGACCGCCGGCCGCACTGTCCCTCTGTACACTGCAATGCACTTTGCTTTTTAAAGTGTATCTAAGCACAGAAAAAAATAAAGTACTACATTACAGGTTAATAGTCCTTAGATGTGGTGGCTGCATTAGTTTTCTTTTCTCAACATTTATTTTCAGCTGGTGATCCTGCCAGTAACACACTTACTGTCCCTGGGTGACACTCCTTATTTACTGCACTTTATCTTTGGAGGGACATGGTCGTCACCCTTTGGCAGGACTACAGAGACTTCCTCCTGTCCTCTTCTTCATAGAGGGGAGAGATTGTTCAATCCTCAGAAATAACTACAAATTATGCAACTGATAAGAGTGCAGCACAGGAAGTCAAAAGCTCAATGGATTTTTGGTAGAATCAACATTTATGAGGGGTTCCCACCATCCCTGTGCTGAGTTCCCGGGTCTATACACCCGCTGTGCCCATTATGAGGGGTTCTCACCATCCCTGTGCTGAGTTCCCGGGTCTGTACACCCGCTGTGCCCATTATGAGGGGTTCTCACCATCCCTGTACTGAGTTCCTGGGTCTGTACACCCGCTGTGCCCATTATGAGGGGCTCCCACCATCCCTGTGCTGAGTTCCCGGGTCTGTACACCCGCTGTGCCCATTATGAGGAGTTCCCACCATCCCTGTGCTGAGTTCCCGGGTCTGTACACCCGCTGTGCCCATTATGAGGGGCTCCCACCATCCCTGTGCTGAGTTCCCAGGTCTGTACACCCGCTGTGCCCATTATGAGGGGCTCCCACCATCCCTGTGCTGAGTTCCCAGGTCTGTACACCCGCTGTGCCCATTATGAGGTGTTCCCACCATCTCTGTGCAGAGTTCCCGGGTCTGTACACCCGCTGTGCCCATTATGAGGAGTTCCCACCATCCCTGTGCTGAGTTCCTGGGTCTGTACACCCGCTGTGCCCATTATGAGGGGTTCCCACCATCCCTGTGCTGAGTTCCCAGGTCTGTACACCCGCTGTGCCCATTATGAGGGGTTCCCACCATCCCTGTGCTGAGTTCCCGGGTCTGTACACCCGCTGTGCCCATTATGAGGGGTTCCCACCATCCCTGTGCTGAGTTCCCGGGTCTGTACACCTGCTGTGCCCATTATGAGGGGTTCCCACCATCCCTGTGCTGAGTTCCCAGGTCTGTACACCCGCTGTGCCCATTATGAGGGGTTCCCACCATCCCTGTGCTGAGTTCCCGGGTCTGTACACCCGCTGTGCCCATTATGAGGGGTTCCCACCATCCCTGTGCTGAGTTCCCAGGTCTGTACACCTGCTGTGCCCATTCTGAGGGGTTATTTCTCGGTTCGTCGTAGTGTTGTACGGTCACGGCGTTCTTGACGGTCGAAAGTTCAGAGAACTTTTGTGTGACCGTGTGTATGCAAGACAAGCTTGAGCGGAATTCCGTTGGAAAAACCATCCAATATTTTTCCGACGGAAAATCCGCTCGTGTGTACGGGGCATTAGTCCTCCTCCCTAAATGTCCCCACCTAGAACAATACTTACCCCCTGATGCCCCCAAATTCCCCCTTCTAACACAAATCCCCTCCCCCATCTCGTTGTGGCCCCCCACAGTGCCCAGGGCAGCCGCCCCTCCAGACCCCCCGTCTTGAATGGGATTTAACTTTTCACACAAATGTTGCCCACAGGGGCGGACTGACCATTCGGCCACTCGGGCACTTCCCGAGGGCCCCGGGCCACTAGGGGGCCCCATCAGGGTTGCCAGCCTCAGTAAAACCAGGGACAGTATGTAAAAATCTGTGTTTATTTTTACATCTGTCTCTGAAATGTCCCTTACCGACATCCTTTTGGTCTAAAAATCCAGAGATTATAGCTGCCCCACCTCTCCAGTACCTTCTCAGCCAATAGAAACATGTCTGTGTATACTGTGTGTGTGTGTATACTGTGTGATTGTATACTGTGTGTATACTGTACTGTGTGGCCCCATAATCTCTGATTGCCTGGGGGCCCCATAATCTCCGGTTGCCCGGGGGCCCCATGAGTTGTAAGTCCGCCCCTGGTTGCCCAAACAGACCTCATAAAAAAAATTGAAACCGATTTTGATGAAATTTGATTGAAGGTGATATTAGTCATTCCGAAGCAAAATCGGCAGCCTAGTCCCTCTCTGCCCATCCTTATTTCCACATTAAATGTGTCAGCTTATTTCTGATTGGTTCCTGCAGGATGTTTGCCATTGGGGTGCCCCCCCCCCCTCCCCCCACAGCCTCGTATTCCACACAGCTCTTGTTTTCTCCTTTTGTAATAGGATGAGTAACAATGTCGGTGAGCGTGTGGCCGTCCTCCTCCCGGCAAGAAAATATTCCCCAAACAAGACGAGAACATTTTCACCTCGGCCACATCCTCCTGGCGTCCCGTCCTCCTCTCTCCGGCCAGGAATTCTGATTCACTCCGTTTCTCGGGATCTTGTGTTTTCTTTTTCTTCAAAAGGGAAGAAGTTTCTCCACAGCCTCAGATCTTTGTTGTGTAACTTTGTTCTAAAGTCCGGAACTCTTTTCATCCCCAAATTATTCTTACCGAGATCCCGCCAAAAAAAAAAAAAAAAGCAACGGTTATTGGTGAAAGGGCAAGCTCCAGGCAAACTAGAAAAGGAGACATTTAACCACTTGTGTACCGGCCGGGCAGGTCTGCATACAGCCTACCTGAAAGGCGCCGCCCCCCCCATTCGAAAATATCAAATGATATTTTCACTAAAATGCCACGGGCGTGGTGCTATGCTTCACAGCTTTTCGGAAAGTTGGGAGGTATGAATATGTCTTCTCACTGCCTGTCAAATGATTTCTGAATAGCGATCCAGTGGCGGCTATAGGGGATGTGTGAAAAATCCCCCCCTCCTGTCAGTCGGCTGGGTCACGGGGGTCACGGGAAGCACCCCTCTCCCGGTCAGTCAGTCAGCAGTCAGGCCCCCCCAACTTACCCCATTAAGCGGGGCAGCGCGGCGGGCGGGGGTGGCTCTTTTCCGGGCTGCGGGGGCTGCTTCCTCGCTTCCCCTGCGTCTCTTCCCTCCTCCTTCTGGCGGCCAATCCGATCTCCTTTCGGCCAGTCGGGTGACGGTTCTCAGGACCCGCTTCCTGTTTGGCTAGGAGGAGAATAGTGTCCCCAATACTATAGTCTCCCCAATAGTATAGTGTCTCCAATAGTATAGTGTCCACAATAGTATAGTGTCTCCAATGCTATAGTGTCCCCAATACTATAGTGTCTCCAATAGTATAGTGTCCACAATACTATAGTGTCTCCAATGCTATAATGTCTCCAATGCTATAGTGTCCCCAATAGTATAGTGTCCCCAATAGTATAGTGTCCCCAATAGTATAGTGTCTCCAATAGTATAGTGTCTCCAATAGTATAGTGTCCCCAATAGTATAGTGTCTCCAATGCTATAGTGTCAACAATAGTATAGTGTCCCCAATAGTATAGTGTCTCCAATAGTATAGTGTCTCCAATAGTATAGTGTCCCCAATAGTATAGTGTCCCCAATAGTATAGTGTCCCCAATAGTATAGTGTCTCCAATAGCATACTGCCCCCAATAGTATAGTGTCTCCAATAGTATAGTGTCTCCAATAGTATAGTGTCCCCAATAGTATAGTGTCCCCAATAGTATAGTGTCTCCAATAGCATACTCTCCCCAATAGTATAGTGTCCCCAATAGTATAGTGTCTCCAATAGTATAGTGTCCCCAATAGTATAGTGTCCCCAATAGTATTGTGTCTCCAATAGCATACTCTCCCCAATAGTATAGTGTCCCCAATAGTATAGTGTCTTCAATAGTATAGTGTCTCCAATAGTATAGTGTCCCCAATAGTATAGTGTCCCCAATAGTATAGTGTCTCCAATAGTATAGTGTCCCCAATGGTATAGTGTCCCCAATAGTATAGTGTCTCCAATAGTATAGTGTCCCCAATAGTATAGTGTCCCCAATAGTATAGTGTCTCCAATAGCATACTCTCCCCAATAGTATAGTGTCCCCAATAGTATAGTGTCTCCAATAGTATAGTGTCCCCAATAGTATTGTGTCTCCAATAGCATACTGCCCCCAATAGTATAGTGTCTCCAATAGTATAGTGTCCCAAATAGTAGAGTGCTTCCAATAGTATAGTGTCTCCAATAGTATTGTGTCTCCAATAGCATACTGCCCCCAATAGTATAGTGTCTCCAATAGTATAGTGTCCTATACTATAATATTTTCCAAATATTCGTAAATTCGAATATTCTAAAATTCGTAAATTCGAATATTCTAAAATTCGTAAATTCTAAAATCTGAAATAATAACTAACTAATAATAACTTAACTATTACTAACTATTAATTTATAGGCATTGGAATTTCCTTTCAAGTTTAGCTGTTAGTGAACGTAACGAATACGAATTTATCCGAAGCTACATATTATACAAAATAACAAATGGATCCAAACAAATGGAATGTAACAAATTAATAATAATAAACAACAATAATAATAATAAAAACTTTTTATTATTATTATTTATTATTAATTTGTTCCTTTCCATTCATTTAGATGCAGCATTCGTTATTTTGGGTAATTCGTAACTTCGGATAAATTCGTATTCGTTACATTCACTAACAGTCAAATTTTAAAGGAAATTACAATACCTACAATTTAATAGTTAGTTATTATTAGTTAGTTATTCTTTCGAATTTTCGGATTTTCTTTCTTATTTTCAGATTTTCTAATTTTCTAATTTACGAATTTTCAAACTTACAAATTTGTCAAATTTTCTAATTTATCAATTTCCGAATTTCCGAATTTTCCAATTTTCTAATTTTCTAATTTACTAATTTACTCATTTCTAATTTATGAATTGCGATCATAACGAAAGACCCGAAAAACGACAAAAAAAACCCCAAACAAATAAAATGAAAAAGAATAAATTTTTCGGCAGTGCACATGATTATGTTTTATAACAGAAAGTAGAAAATCTAATTATTTTTTTTTCAAAATTTTCAATTTTTTTTGTTTATATAATAAAAAATCAAAATCCCAGCAGTTATCAAACATCACCAAAAGAAAGCTCTATTTGCGGGGGAAAAAAATGATATAAATTCCATTTGGGTACAGCGTTGCATGACCGCGCAATTACCAGTTACTGTAAAGTAGTCACGTGCTGAATAGGGATGAGCCGAACACCCCCCCGTTCGGTTCGCACCAGAACCCGCGAACGGACCTAAAGTCCGTGCGAGCTTTAGAACCCTATTAGTTATAATGGATGCGAACGTTCGAAATCAAAAGTGCTAATTTTAAAGGCTAATATGCATGTTGTTGTCATAAAAAGTGTTTGGGGACCTGGGTCCTGCCCCAGGGGACATGTATCAATGCAAATTTTTTTTTTAAAAACGGCCGTTTTTTCCAGGAGCAGTGATTTTAATAATGCCTAAATTGAAACAATAAAAGTGTAATATTCCTTTAAATTTCGTACCTGGGGGTGTCTATAGTATGCCTGTAAAGGGGCGCATGTTTCCCGTGCTTAGAACTGTCTCTGCAAAAGTGTAATTTTTGCAGGAAAGAAAGCTATTTAAAATCACTCGCGGCTAATGTTAATTGACGGCTCCCGTAACACAGAGAACAGTCATTCATTGAAAGTCATTCATAAAAAAAAAGTCATTGATAAAAAAAAAAAAAAAAAAAAAGTGTGGGGGTCCCCCCAAATTCAATAACCAGGCCCTTCAGGTCTGGGATGGATATTAAGGGGGACCCCAGCCAAAAAAAAAAAAAAAATGGCGTAGGGTCCCCCTCAAAATCCATACCAGACCCTTGAGGTCTGGGATGGATTTTAAGGGGAACCCCAGCCAAAAAAAATGGCGTGGGGTCCCCCTCAAAATCCATACCAGACCCTTATCTGAGCACGCAACCTGGCAGGCCGCAGGAAAAGAGGGGGGATGAGAGCGCCCCCCCCTCCCGCCTGAACCGTACCAGGCCACATGCCCTCAACATTGGGAGGATGCTTTGGGGGTCTAAGACCCCCAAAGCACCTTGTCCCCATGTTGATGAGGACAAGGGCCTCATCCCCACAACCGTGCCCGGTGGTTGTTGTAGTGATCTAATCTATAATCGTTCCTTCCTCGTAGATGGGATATAGTTATTAAAAGTATTGTCCGCAGCAAAACCCGATTCTCCCAGAGAGAGATTTTATTGACTTCCAAAACAGAACATTCTTACAGACGACAAAATCCACCAGAGTACATGACAAAGAATATCTTCCCCTAGACCCGTCTTTCTCTCTAGACTCGCTGACAACCTGCCTGTCTTCTCATATACTGATCTGACACTGGGGGGGGGGTCAACCAAATGTTTACCATGAATACCCCCCTCAATTCTAATTACCATCAGTAAATACTAGATTAAAAGGCTATCCCTCACACACACAACTTGCATAAGATTTACACATCAAAGGGTAACAGATAACATTGTCTTTGATGTGTGCGACTACTGATTAGATTAAGAGATGACACCTGGACACCCTTTTGAGGTGTAGAATAGACTTGAATCCCCAATCTATATTCTTGCATAATGAATTTGTCTTAGAATGCCTAAATAGAATGTCTATACGAACTACATAAAAAACACTACATATATATATATATAATATGTATATATATAATATATATATATATGTATACATATATATATATATTAGATACAATATACTACATATACCCCCACTTGGGTCGTTCTAACTACTAGAACTGACCCATAAATCGAGCAACAAACATAGCATTACCGACTTGAGGTATTGGATGCTTCACAATGGCTCATATGAAATATAAAGTTGAAACTGGTTACATCTCTCTTCACCAGCCTCTAAAATATCCCCATGAAACAGTCATTAGATAATATAGCTTTAGACCATGACTGGAAAAGGATTCGGTAAACATCCTTATTATATCACATCAAGATCTTGAATATTGCACAAAAACGAGCGGATGTCGCAGTTCATTCTTCAATTTTCAACTTCATCATAACTCTCATTGAAAGTAGACTTGGTGTGCTGGGAGCTCCGATCCACATAACTCCAGGATTCCTCTCCAGGCTCAAGGTTTTCATTTTCTTAAAGATGCTTTTGCACAAACACCAGCAAATCCCGAAATTCTACTTCCATCTTTATAGTAAGAAGAACCATCCATGTACCAGCATTCACTTTCAAGTTCAAAAGGCTGAAAAAAACTGCTATTGCTGTACTTTGTAATTTGCTGTAGGCCGACTCCTCATTTCCATCCTTAATAGAGCAGTTGCTTGAATCATTCAGTCCATAATTCCACCTGAATGGTATACCAATCTATATACCAATCTATAATTCATATATCCATATAATCCATATATAATCCCCCACTTTCAGATAGAATCAGCTTGACATCAGCGTTTATCAGATCTTCTATCCAGACAAAGCAGCAGTGGAAAATCTTGCCAGTAAAGTTAGGTCTTTTTTTCATCCATATGTCAATAATATTAATGACTGATTCAACAAAGTTTCAAATCATGACTGGAGTGATGAATTTCACTCACCCCTCTTATAAATTTAGGAAAACCACCCAACATACTATAATTTATGCTATGCCAAGCCATTGTGCAGCATCTCACCTTAGATATCAAATATATTGATCAATATGCAATATGTAATATGCAACATGTAATGTAACATGAAAAATTATTTTCGGTTTAAATGTTTCGCTCTGGGTTTAAGATAAAGTTCAAGAAATAAAACATAATAAAAAATAAAAAAAAATAAAAAAAATAAAAAATAAAAATGGAAAAGGGTGAAAAATAAAAATAAAAAATAGGGCTTGATGAATAAAAATGGGAAAGGGTGAAAAATAAAAAAAAAAAAAAAATATAGGGAAAAGTCCATTGTCCAAGTCAAAAAGTAAAAAAAAAAAAAAAAAAAATCAATTGCTTGATGAATATTGAGAGAGTCCATGATATTGTTTATTCAGTGTTTCTCCCCCACTAGCCAGAAATTTCAGCTTGCAGTTCACATGCTATGCGGATGCAGTATCTTCAATATCTGAAAGACAAAAAACTCTCCAACAAAACTAATTAGCAAGATCCTTAAACATTCTTTGAAGTTAAAACAAAGGACTATTTACACATCCACAGGTTGAAACTAATCCACCCCCACTGCTAGAGAAATGTCACTTGTATTCAAAAACAGATCTGGATAATGTAATCTGTTTAGCTGTCCCAGCAATGTGTAATGTTCCATTTTCATTTTATCATACTCAATCTTCAAGTGGTCATATTTCTGTTTTAACTGAGAAAATGGTATCCAAGCCTTAGATACCTTTTTATTATGATTTTGGTCAGCTCTGCTTTTCATATTAATATCACCTATATTTGACCTGGTGTCTCCTCTTTGATTGTTATCATAAGACATTATCTTTTGATCTTTATGTTCAGTATTTGTCCTAAACAATGTGGCTAAATCAATCTTGACAGCTTGCTCATTTGACTTTCTCCATAAATTGTCTGCTTTCAACAATACATCTTTTAAATCATGGGGATTTGGGGTAACTAGTAAAATATTTTGTCTAATCTCTTCGTTCAAAGCATGTAGAAATATACTCATATGTAACAAGCCACCATGCTCAAATGCAAGATTATTACTGACCAATATTTCCATAATAGATTTTATCCTTCCTGACAACTCGTAGGGAGATTCATTTTTCATTTGTTTGATCTTCCCATGAACAGTAACATCAGAACGTACACCATACAAAACACATAACAATTCCATCAATATGTCCCTTGTCCTCATTGGTTGAGTACAGATCTGCTTAATTCTCACCCAAAGACTATTTCCTATAGAATGTTGCATAACTCTGTCTAAATCAGATGGGTTGAGATTGTACATATCTCTGACATTCTGCAAGTCACAAAACCATTTTAAAAATCTGTTTAAATCATGGCAGGGAATCATTCCTATTTCTTTAAGAATTGCATCTAATTCTTTTGGTTTCAAAGGCTTCATTACAAGCTGAACTTCACCTGCATTATTATTATTGTTATAAACTGTGGTGGTCACAGTGGGTGCGGCTGGCAATGAATTATCAGATTTAATATGAGGTTCTGTTTCATTTGATAGAATGTTTGTATTTGCATTTTGCTGCAGATTGCTGAATCCACGATTCGATGCATATCTGCATTCCTGAGATCTCTTCTCTAATTCCATAATTCTTAATTTCAATCTCTCATTTTCCTCTGATAATTCATTACAACGTTTAGACTTCTCAAGCAGAGCTTCCCCAATGGTGACTGCATGCAATTTTGAATTTACAGTCTCAGATTCTGATTGGTTTTGTAACCTTTGACAAACCTTGTTGCTATTATCAACTGCACTCTGTAACTGGGTAATTTCCTCAACCTTATCCTTCAACGAACTTTCCATTGTTAAACAGCAAGATAACAAGCCCTGTACAATACAACCTTTTCTTTTACTTTCTGAAATTTTGCTCTCAAAAACAGTTTTTTCTAAAAATTCATTCATCATAGTCCATGTCTGCTTATATTTTTCTGGCACTTCATAAGGACCGCCATGACGCTTAATACATTTTAACACCCATCTGTTAACTTTATCAGAACTGACACTAGCTTCACACTGAGTAAGCATTTTTACTATATTATTAATAATTTAAAAAGAGAGAAATATTTTACTCACCGCATTAATTACTCCTTCAGCGTCCAGCTCAGGTCTTCTGTTACACGATACAGTCCTTTTTCTTCGTTTCCAGTCTCCAGAGAATAATTCTGGGGTTCCAAACTTGTTTGATTTTGTAGATCAGACTCTCTTATGTCACAACCAGACGTTAGAGTCACAGCACAGGTCTTGGGTCTCCATCAGACTTCTGTCCAACTCACGGATTGTTATCACCGACTTCTGTTACGACTTCTGCTACTAAGTCCTGAAAATGCTCTTCTGGTCGCTTGAACGGCACCAATGTAGTGATCTAATCTATAATCGTTCCTTCCTCGTAGATGGGATATAGTTATTAAAAGTATTGTCCGCAGCAAAACCCGATTCTCCCAGAGAGAGATTTTATTGACTTCCAAAACAGAACATTCTTACAGACGACAAAATCCACCAGAGTACATGACAAAGAATTTCTTCTCCTAGACCCGTCTTTCTCTCTAGACTCGCTGACAACCTGCCTGTCTTCTCATATACTGATCTGACACTGGGGGGGGGGTCAACCAAATGTTTACCATGAATACCCCCCTCAATTCTAATTACCATCAGTAAATACTAGATTAAAAGGCTATCCCTCACACACACAACTTGCATAAGATTTACACATCAAAGGGTAACAGATAACATTGTCTTTGATGTGTGCGACTACTGATTAGATTAAGAGATGACACCTGGACACCCTTTTGAGGTGTAGAATAGACTTGAATCCCCAATCTATATTCTTGCATAATGAATTTGTCTTAGAATGCCTAAATAGAATGTCTATACGAACTACATAAAAAACACTACATATATATATATAAATATGTATATATATAATATATATATATATGTATACATATATATATATATTAGATACAATATACTACAGTTGTGGGGGTCTGTGGGCGGGGGGCTTATCGGAATCTGGAAGCCCCCTTTAACAAGGGGACCCCCAGATCCCGCCCCCCCTGTGTGAAATGGTAAGGGGGTACAAAAGTACCCCTACCATTTCACCAAAAAAGTGTCAAAAATTTTAAAAATGACAGGAGACGGTCTTTGACAACTCCTTTATTAAAATCTTCTTTCTTCTTTCATCATCCTTCGGTTTCTTCATCTTCTCCTTCCGTTATCTTCTTCCATCTTCTTCCATTTTCTTCTTCCTCCGATCCGCTTCTTCTTGCGCTGGTCTTCTCGTCCTTCTCGTCCGGCATCTTCTTCCATGGCGTCGGCATCTGTTCTACTGTCGGGCCGCTCCTCGCAATGGGAGGCTCCCGCTGTGTGAGGCTTCGCTCCGTCTGACAGGTCTTTTATAACGGAGGGCACCTGGTGACCCCGCCCCCCTCTGACGTCATGGGGAAAGCCATAGGGAATTCCCCATGACGTTCCCGTGCGTCAGAGGGGGCGGGGTCACCAGGTGCCCTCCATTATAAAAGACCTGTCAGACGGAGCGGAGCCTCACACAGCGGGAGCCTCCCATTGCGAGGAGTGGCCCAAGAAGAGACACCGACACTGACGCCATGGAAGAAGATGCCGGACGAGAAGGACGAGAAGACCAGCGCAAGAAGAAGCGGATCGGAGGAAGAAGAAAATGGAAGAAGATGGAAGAAGATGACGGAAGGAGAAGATGAAGAAACCGAAGGATGAAGAAAGAAGAAAGAAGATTTTAATAAAGTAATTGTCAAAGACCGTCTCCTGTCATTTTTACTATTTTTGACACTTTTTTGGTGAAATGGTAGGGGTACTTTTGTACCCCCTTACCATTTCACACAGGGGGAGGGCTGGGATCTGGGGGTCCCCTTGTTAAAGGGGGCTTCCAGATTCCGATAAGCCCCCCGCCCGCATACCCCCACAACCACTGGGCACGGTTGTGGGGATGAGGCCCTTGTCCTCATCAACATGGGGACAAGGTGCTTTGGGGGTCTTAGACCCCCAAAGCATCCTCCCAATGTTGAGGGCATGTGGCCTGGTACGGTTCAGGAGGGAGGGGGGGCCGCTCTCGTCCCCCCTCTTTTCCTGCGGCCTGCCAGGTTGCGTGCTCGGATAAGGGTCTGGTATGGATTTTGAGGGGGACCCTACGCCATTTTTTTTGGCTGGGGTCCCCCTTAATATCCATCCCAGACCTGAAGGGCCTGGTTATTGAATTTGGGGGGACCCCCACACTTTTTTTTTTGTTTTTTTTATCAATGAATGACAGTTCTCTGTGTGTTGCAGTGCTTTAGCCATGTGTGTTGGGTTGCCATTCAAAATCGTCACAAAAAGGCACCACCAGTGGCGGCTGGTGCTCAAAATTTTTGGGGGGGCACAAACAAACTAAAAAATTCTGGAAAAAACCCCCATCAATTGCAGCCTCACTGTACCATCAATCGCAGCCACTGTGCCATCAATTGCAGCCACTGTGCCATCAATTGCAGCCACTGTGCCATCAATTGCAGCCACTGTGCCCATCAAATGCAACCACTGTGCCCATCAATTGCCGCCACTGTGCCATCAAACGCAGCCACTGTGCCATCAAATACAGCCACTGTGCCATCAATCGCAGCCACTGTGCCCATCAATTGCCGCCACTGTACCCATCAATTGCTGCCACTGTGCCATCAATCGCAGCCACTGTGCCATCAATAGCATCCACTGTGCCATCAATAGCATCCACTGTGCCCATCAATTGCCCCCACTGTGCCATCAAACGCAGCCACTGTGCCATCAAACGCAGCCACTGTGCCATCAAATACAGCCACTGTGCCATCAATCGCAGCCACTGTGCCCATCAATTGCCGCCACTGTACCCATCAATTGCTGCCACTGTGCCATCAATCGCAGCCACTGTGCCATCAATAGCATCCACTGTGCCCATCAATTGCCCCCACTGTGCCATCAAACGCAGCCACTGTGCCATCAAACGCAGCCACTGTGCCCATCAAACGCAGCCACTGTGCCCATCAATTGCAGCCACTGTGCCATCAATCGCCGCCACTGTGCCCATCAAATGCAGCCACTGTGCCCATCAATTGCTGCCACTGTGCCATCAAATGCAGCCACTGTGCCCATCAATCACCGCCACGGTGCCATCAAACGCAGCCACTTTGCCCATCAATTGCTGCCACTGTGCCATCAAACGCAGCCACTGTGCCATCAATCGCCGCCACTGTGCCCATCAAATGCAGCCACTGTGCCCATCAATTACTGCCACTGTGCCATTAAATTCAGCCACTGTGCCATCAAATGCAGTCACTGTGCCCCATAAAATGCAGCCACTGTGCCCATCAATCGCCGCCACTGTGCCATTAAACGCAGCCACTGTGCCCATCAATTGCTGCCACTGTGCCATCAAACGCAGCCACTGTGCCATGAAATACAGCCACTGTGCCCCATAAAATGCAGCCACTGTGCCCATCAATGGCAGGAGAGGGGGGGCGGTGCCCGTGTGCCCTTAATGCATGGGCCACCACTGGGCACAACTGATAGATAAATACGGCAATTTGCCTTGTGGTAATATGTGCCCAGGCACATAGGCCAAAAAAGAATGACCCCGTAGAAGGTCACATGGTCATCATCAAAGAGCGGGACGATTTATTGAGTGTATTCGATTTTCTGAGAATCAATCAGCAGCATCTCATGGTTCCTCCACAATGATATCCTTCAGTAAATACCTCTCTCCGGCACGGCCCCCCAATTATGATGTACAAGCAGACCGCGGCTTATTTGAAAGAAACGTTTTTATTGATCTCCAACGAGGAGAGAAATTATAAGTACAATACAACAGTGCATCATACAACATATCACAACGTAACTAACATTTGGTGTACATTCACTTTCTGCATATCAGCATACATGTTAAGCTTACTTCGTCTCAGGCATCAAAAAGGGAAAAAACTTAAAGTAATCTATTACCCATACTTGGTATTCATAATGTGAGTCTGCATCATTGTATTAATCTCCAGTAGATATCAATATCCTATCCAGCCCTGGGGGGGGGGGGGGGGTGTCATTACGGGAAACCCCAGGAGCTCATGCGGGGAGGGAGGGAGGGGGATTCCAGGTATCATTAGTCTCTACACATTTACCATGATATCGTCCTAATTCCCGACCCAGCATCCCCAAACCTTATCAAACTTCGAGGGGCATTTGCGGCTCATGTAGGTAAGTTTGTATAGTGGGAGGACAGAATCGACCAGCGCCTTCCATTGTGACACAGTGGGGGGGTCCTTTTTCTTCCAGTTCAGGAGGATAGCTTTCCTGGCATAGAACGCTGTGTAGAATATAAACAGTTGCGTATGGATTTTGGGTGCCATTTTGTCACACACTCCTAGGAGCAGGACCAAAGGGTCCAGCCCCAGAGAGAGGTTCCCGGTTGCATTTATCACTCCCACCACATCTCTCCAGAACTGTCGTATAAGCGGGCACTCCCATACTACGTGTATGAATGTTCCCAGTTCCGTAGAGCACTTCGGGCATCTGTCAGAGCATGTCGGGTATATTCTCGATAGTCTCTGAGGGGTGTAATAGGCTGTGTGGATGAACTTGAGTTGAATAAATCTGTCCCTAGCCGAGATCATTAGTGGTATATATTGCTGGATCCCTTCTTCCCAGTCCTCCCCTGCCAGTGTCGGGATGATCGTTTGCCATTTAGCGAATAATTTAGCCCCAGTACCAGACAGCTCTGAGGAGATCCTAAGATATAGGGAGGAGAGTATCCTATCCGCACCCTTCGAGATCAGGAATTTTTCTATCCCGTGGGAAGATATGGAGGGTTTTGAGGGAAACTGAGCACGGATTGCATGTCGCAGCTGAAGGTAGCGAAAAAACATCTGGGAGGGGAGTGCAAGACCGCGGCTTATTTAGTCCCTGCACAATCAATTCTTTACAGCAAAGTAATTTCATTTTCATGAAAGAATTATACGAGATGCCATGCCGCGGAAAATAGGTCAGGAAATGGGCGAGTTGACGGTTTAACGTTTTATAGGGATTGAAGAACTGCCGCTGACTGGGATTCCTTGAATTCCCCATTCGCAGTAATCTTAAAAACAGATTCCTGACAGTAGCGTATTGCAATTGACTGATCTTCCTGTACCAACAGACAAGGAGAGGGACGTTTTGGGCCGATATCATGTGTCTTCGTATATTTCATTTATTACTTTTAGGACTATCAAAAACACACTGTATTGTCAAAAGTATTGGGACGCCTGCCTTTACATGAACTTTAACGGCATCCCAATCTTATGCCGCGTACACATTCTCGTCGGAAAAAGCTCTGACGGTTTTCTCGACGGAATTCCGCTCAAACTGTCTTGCCTACACACGGTCACACCAAAATCCGGTCGTCAAGAACGCGGTGACGTGCAACACTACAACGAGCCGAGTTCAATGCTTCCGAGCATGCGCCGAATTGTTCCCAAGCATGCGTAGGAATTTTGCGCGTCAGAATTGCTACAGACGATCGGAATTTCCGATAGAAACCTTTTCCGTCGGAAAAATTGAGAACATGCTCTCAATTCTTTGCTGTCGGAAATTCAGCCAGCAAAATTCCGATGGAGCCTACACACGGTCGCATTTTCCAATGAAAAGCTCTCATCGGTCTTTTTCTGGCCGGAATTCCGATCGTGTGTACGTGGTATTAGTCCGTAGGGTTCAATATTGAGTTGGCCCACCCTTTTCAGCTATAACAGCTTCAACTCTTCTGGGAAGGCCGTCCACAAGGTTTAGCATTGTGTGTATGGGGTGTATGGGGATGTTTGACCATTCTTCCATAAGTAATACAGAAAAAATGGGTATATGCAGCGCTGAAAATAAATAAATACATATGTCAAAGTCCACAAACGCTGACACAAAAGTCCATGTTTTATTTCTGGAATCACCAAAGGTGTAAATCAGACAGACTAGAGTGAATAATGATATCCTCCACCGAACATCAATACACCGGGCCTCTTACCCCAAATAGTGGACCACTAGGTTATAGGTGATCAAGCAAGGCATAGTGTATATCCACAAGCTGGTCATGTCTCCACCAGGACAACAAGCAGCTAGATCCTGTATAGCCCTCACAGGTAGGGAATCCACAGGTTCATGTATTGAAAAAAGAGAAAACGACTCCTCATGGTGCAGTATATCAAATCAGTATGTAATTTATTCCAAAAATAATTTCAGAGTACTCACATTTAAAATAATAAAAAAGCAGCATGTCATAAGGTATAAAACGAGGAGCTGTTACTAACCCACAAGATGGTTGCGGTCAGCGCGTGTAGCATCGTGACCACAGATCCCACGCTCCACGCTGTCCTCCACCGAACATCAATACACCGGGCCTCTTACCCCAAATAGTGGACCACTAGGTTATAGGTGATCAAACAAGGCATAGTGTATATCCACAAGCTTGTCATGTCTCCACCAGGACAACAAGCAGCTAGATCCTGTATAGCCCACACAGATAGTGAATCCACAGGTTCATGTATTGAAATAAGAGAAAACGACTCCTCAGGGTGCAGTATATCAAATCAGTATGTAATTTATTCCAAAAAGAATTTCAGAGTACTCATATTTAAAATGATAAAAACCAGCATGTCATAAGGTATAAACGAGGAGATGTTTCCAACCCACAAGATGGCCGCGGTCAGCGCGTGTAGCGTCGTGATAGCAGATACCAGGCTCCACCCTGTCCTCCACCGAACATCAATACACCGGGCCTCTTACCCCAAATAGTGGATCAGTAGGTTATAGGTGAGCAAACAAGGCATAGTGTATATCCACAAGCTGGTCATGTCTCCACCAGGACAACAAGCAGCTAGATCCTGTATAGCCCTCACACAGGTTCATGTATTGAAATAAAAGAAAACGACTCCTCATGGTGCAGTATATCAAATCAGTATGTAATTTATTCCAAAAAGAATTCCAGAGTACTCACATTTAAAACGATAAAGAAAGAGCATGTCATAAGGTATAAACGAGGAGATGTTTCCAACCCTCAAGATGGCCGGGGTCAGCGCCTGTAGCGTTGTGACAGCAGATCCCAGGCTCCACCCTATGCGTTTCGTCCAATGCGAAACATTGCCACTTCTTCCAGGAGTGCATTTGTGAGGTCCACAAAGCAACGTCCATAAAGACATGAATGAGTGAGTTTGGGGGTGGAGGAACTTGACTGGCCTGCACCTCAACCCAATGGAAAACCTTTGGGATATATTAGAGCGGAGACTGCGAGCCAGGCCTTCTCGTTCAACATCACTGCCTGAACTCACTAATGTGCTTCTGGAAGAATGGTCAAACATTCCCATAGACACACTCCTAAACCTTGTGGACAGCCTTCCCAGAAGAGCTGAAGCTGTTATAGCTGCAAAGGGTGGGCCAACTCAATATTGAACCCTACGGACTAATGCCGCGTACACACGGTCGAAATTCTCGTCGGGAAAAGCTCTGATGGTTTTCCCCGTCGGAATTTCCGACGAAATTTCGCTCAAACTGTCTTGCCTACACACGGTCACACCAAATTCCGACGGTCAGTAACACAGCAGCATAAAACACGTTCGACAGCACTATAAAAGGGAAGTTTAATGCTTCCGAGCATGCGGCAAATTGTTTCCGAGCATGTGTCGGAATTTTGCGTGTCGGAATTGCATACACACGATCGGAAAATCCGATAGAAAGGTTTTCCGTCTATAAAAATTGAGAACAGGTTCTCAATCCAAAGTCCGTCGGAAATTCCGACAGAAAAAGACCGATGGGCATACACACGGTCGGAAAATCCGTTGAAAAGCTCCCATCGGACTGTTTCCATAGGAAAAAATTCCGACCGTGTGTACGCGGCATAAGACTGGGATGCCATTAAAGGTGTCCCAATACTTTTGGTAATATAGTCTAGAATGTCTGAATTCTTCTTTAACTGCAACACATGGGTCTGAATCTGGCCTTCACATAGGTCTGAACTCAGGATTTAGTAATGACTCCTACAATGGGAATATTCCAGTTTGTGAGAAGTTATTGAGTTCAGTTGAACATCTTTGGAGCAATTTCTGCCAGAATCTGATAATATCCATAATTTTATGAGTAATAACGGTAGATGGCGGCTTGCAGAATATCAGAACGCTAGTGGCCAGGCGTAGTGATGATAACCTTATTTTGAATAACATCTGGACTTTCCCCCAGATATATCCAGCTTTGTGCAATCCTCCTTTAGAGTCAGAAGTTTAAACTCCGAATGTTTCCACTGCCAAACCACATAGACTCAACATAAAAAGGAAATTCACTCCACAATAATAAAACCAGTTATGGTAAGTATTGCAGTGCTGGTTGACCGAGACATAAAACACATTCACTCACCGCGTAAATTTTCCATAACATTCATCAGAAGAACGTCTCAGGGGGCCGTTTGTCGGACGCAGAAGTCTGGAGTTAGAGTCGAAGGCAGTGAAGTCTCCTATAATATTTAACATGTTCCGGTCTTTTTTAAAAGTACTTTTTTTTTAATGTTTTTTTCCATCTACAGCTTTTATTAATCACTTGACCTCCGTAAAGTTTTACTCCCTTCGTGACCAGGCCATTTGTCTGCTATTCAGCACTGCGCTGCTTTAACCACTTGCCTACCGGGCACTTTCGCCCCCCCCTTCCTGCCCAAGCCAGTTTCCAGCTTGCGTGGGCATGCAATGCCGTACTCAAGCTTTCTTTTGGTGGCATTTAATCACCACTGGGGTTTTTATTTTTTTGCTAAATAAACGATAAAGACCGAACATTTTGAAAAAAAAAAACCTTTTTCATAGTTTGTTATAAAATTTGGGAAACAGGTAATTTTTCTCTTGCACTGATGAGCACTAATGATGCGGGACTGATGGGCATTAATGGGCACTGATGAGGTGGCACTGGTGGGCACAGATGAGACACTGATGAGGCTGCACTGATAGGTGGCACTGATGGGCAGCACTGATGGGCACTAGTAGGCGGCACTGATAGGCGACACTGATGATGAGGAGGCACTGATGGGCACTGATTGGCAGTACTGGTGGGCACTGATTGGCAGCAATCGTGGGCACTGTTGGGACAGCACTAATAATTATGATTGGCGGCACTGGTGAGCATAGATTGGCAGCACTGGTGGGCACTGCTGGGACAGCACTGATAATTATGATTGGTGGCACTGGTGTGGAACTGATTGGCAGCACTGATAGGCACTGTTGGGACTGCACTGATTATTATTGGCAGAACTGGTATGCATAGATTGGCAGCACTAATGTGCACTGATTGGCAGCACTGATGGGCACTGATTGGCAGCACTGGTGGGCACTGATTGGGATTGCACTGATACTTATCATTGGCAGCACTGATGGGCACAGCTTGGCAGCACTGGTGGGCACTGTTGGGACGGCATTGATAATTATCATTAACAGTACTGGTGGGCACAGATTGGTAGCACTGGTGGACACTGTTGGGACTGCACTGTTAATTATTATTGGCAACACTGGTGGGCATAGATTGGCAGCACTGGTGGGCACTGTTGGGACTACACTGATAATTATCATTGGCAGCACTGGTGGGCACAGCTTGGCAGCACTGGTGGGCACAGCTTGGCAGCACTGGTGGGCACTTTTGGGACTGCAATGATAATAAGGACACTGACAATCAGTACGCTGATTATCAGTGTAGATGTTCCTTTCACAAAATCCGGTTATCGGCTCTCTTCTCCTCATACTGTCAGCATCAGGAAAGGAGTGCCGATAACCAGCTTCTGTTTATCTCCATGATCAGCTGTGATTGGACACAGCTGATCATGTGGTAAAGGGCCACTGATTGGCTCTTAACCTCAATCTGTGTTTAGCAGTGTCCAGAGGATACTGCGATCACAGAGCACACCACCTGCGCCCCCCGCAGTGGTTGCGATCACAGGAAGCTGTCATGTGACAGCGTCCCAGAACCGGACAACCGCGCTGTAGTCGTCATTCGGCTGTAGCACGTCGGCAAGTGGTTGATTGGCAATTGGAATTTGCAACACTGTTCTCAAATTAAATTTATATTTTTTTTTCACACAAATAGAGCTTTTGGTGGTATTTGATCACTGCTTTTTTTTTTTTTTTTTATTATTATTATTACCATTTTTTATTATTATATAAACGAAAAAAGAGCAAACATTTTGAAAGAAACAATATGTTCTACTTTCTGTTATAAAACATCCAATAAAAAAAAAAAAATTTGAAAAAACAAAAACAAATTCCCTCACAAATGTAGGCCAAAATGTATTCTGCTACATGTCTTTGGTGATTTAAATCCCAATCAGTGTATATTATTTAGTCTGTAGGACAGTTATAGAGTCCACACACTATGGCAGTGATGGCGAACCTTTTTGAGCCCAAACTGAAATAAATACATTGGTTTTGTGTTGCAAAGTGCCAACACGGAAATTCGCGCGAGAGAGAGAGAGAGAGAGAGAGAGGGGGGGCAGAGAGAGAGAGAGAGGGGGCAGAGAGAGGGTGCAGAGAGAGAGAGGGGGGCAGGGAGAGAGAGGGGGGCATAGATATGCTGAAAGAAAGAGGGAACAGAGAGAGGGAGAGGGGGGACAGAGAGAGAGAGAGGGGTGTGAGAGATATGCTGAGAGAGAGGGGAACAGAGAGAGGGAGGGGGCTGAGAGAGAGGGGTGTGAGAGAGATGCTGAGAGAGGGGGAACAGAGAGAGGGAGGGGGGCTGAGAGAAAGGGAGAGGGGCTGAGAGAGAGGGAGAGGGGCTGAGAGGGAGGGTGGCAGAGATAGAGAGGATGTGAGAGATATGCTGAAAGAGATAGGGAACAGAGAGAGGGAGGGGGGTGTGAGAGAGATGCTGAGAGAGAGGGGGCAACAGAGAAAGAAGGAGGGGGGTTAGAGAGAGGGGTGTGAGAGAAATGCTGAGAGAGAGAGGGAGGGGGAACAGAGAAAGAGAACAGGGACAGAGAGAGAGAAGAGGGACAGAGAGAGAGAAGAGGGACAGAGAGAGAGGGGGACACAAAGAGGGGGGGGGGGCACAAAGAGAGGGATGGGGGGCTGAGAGGAGAGAGAGACCTCTAGCTCTGTCCTGGACCCTCTCGTGTGCCCACAGAGATGGCTCTGCGTGCCAGCTGTGGCACGCGTGCCATAGGTTCGCCATCACTGCACTATGGCATATACTGTATATTTGAAAATCGATCAATCCTGATGTACTGACGGACGATCTCATTTCTTGAGGTCCTAAAATGCCAGGACAGTACAAATACCCCCCAAATTACCCCTTTTTGAAAAGTAGACAGTCTGAAGTATTTAGTAAAAGGTATGGCGAGTTTTTTTTTTGAAGCTGTAACTTTTTGTCACAATTTTTTTGAAAATTAAGAAATTAAATCTTTTCATTGTTTTCTTTTTCATTGTTTTCTTTTTTACTGTCACCAGTACAGTACAGCATCATCATATGACTAGCGGGTGGCGGTGATCAGGGACACTGACTGGTGACAGTATGAAAAAAAAAAAAATTGTAAGAATTTTATTTATTACTTTTTTTCCTTTCTTGAATATTTTATCCTTTTTTTCCCTTTCTTGAATATTTTTTCCTTTTTTTTTTTTTCTTACATTCTGTCATCAGCGTAGTGACACGCAGGGTCGGGACAAGGGGCGGGCAGGACCAAAAAATCCCCCTTAGATAGGACTTTGACAGACCACCAACACATGCAAAGAAACTATAAAATGTAGTATTTATTGGTACAAAATGATAAAAACAGACGACTAGCATCTGGATGATGGCAATATGCAATACAGTACAAAAACAAAAAAAACATTAGAACAAATATAACAACACTTAAGCTCTCGTGGGGGTTGGATACCCCAAAAACCCGACGCGTTTCCAGTTTTGCTTGAAAACTTTCATCAGGGGTGGAGAGTAAGATGAAATACAATATAGTGATAGCTCTAAAAATGAGAAAAAGACATGTCAGAAAGGTGAAAAAAGAAAAAAGCACAGTTGATGTCATGTCCCGCATGCCCCAAAAAGGGTCAAACTAACCCCCGCATGTATAGGACCTACGTACCATGATGGAGCCGATGCTCAATGAGTGATACAAATGTATACTGAATATAGGGGTGGGCAGGAGGGGCGGCGGTCCTGGGCACTGTGGTATCATGTGAGGTGGGAGGGCACCATGAGGAGATTGGGGGGGGGGGATTTGTGTTAGAAGGGGGAATTTGGGGGGTGGCAGGGGGTAAGAATTGTTCTAGGAGGGGAAATTTGGCAGTGTGTGCTAGGAGGAGGGGTGATTTGGGGGATCTGTGTTGGGATTGGGGGTGGGGGAAGGGAACTTGTGCTAGGAAGGGGGATTGGGGGGGTTTGTGCTAGAAGAGGTTATATAGTAGATGGAGGATTTGTATGGAGCGGAAATTGTTTTTTTTTTGGGGGGGGGGGGGGACTGATCACAGCCTTTGCCCTGCCAAAGCAGTCTTGTGCAGGGGAGGCAGAAATTAGAATGGAAAATTGCACGGTTAGAGAGGAAATGGGGGGGGGGGGGGTCAGACTGTAGAGGCACTTTGATGGAGGAGGCTGTGATTGCTAGGGGCACTTTAATATAAAGGGGGGTTGTGATGTAAAGGGGACTGCACTGTAAAGGAGGTACTACTATGATATAAAGGGGATTGCACTGTAAAGGGGCACTGTAATCATTACAGTGCCGTCCCCTTTACATCACAGCCCCCCCCCCTTATATTACAGTACCCCTTTTACAGTGCAGTCCCCTTTATATCATAGTACCTCCTTTACAGTGCAGTCTCCTTTACATCACAGCCCCCCTTTATATTACAGTGCCTCCCTTACAGAGCCGCCCCTTTACATTACAGTGCCCCCTTTACAGAGCCGTCACCTTTACATTACAGTGCCCCTTTTACAGAGCAGTCCCCTTTACATCACAGCCCCCTTTACATTACAGTGCCTCCCTTACAGAGCCGTCCCCTTTACATCACAGCCCCCCTTTACATTACAGTGCCCCCTTTACAGAGCAGTCCCCTTTACATCACAGCCCCCTTTACATTACAGTGCCTCCCTTACAGAGCCGTCCCCTTTACATCACAGCCCCCCTTTACATTACAGTGCCCCCTTTACAGAGCAGTCTCCTTTACATCACAGCCCCCCTTTATATTACAGTGCTTCCCTTACAGATCCATCCCCTTTACATTACAGTGCCCCCTTTACAGAGCAGTCCCAGTTACATTAATGTAAATGGGCTCTGTGATGTAAAGGGGACTGCATTGTAAAGGGGCACTGTAATGTAAAGGGGGGCCGTGATGTAAAGGGGGGGGCTGAGGACAGACTCCGTGAATATCCCCCCCCCCCCAACTTATGCATTTAAAGGTTTCCGTCATGTTCATCCTTTCCCTTCTTTCCCCCAGGCTTCCTCTGGATAAACTGTGGGTATAGGATTGTGCAGATGAAGGTTTTTTAATAATGTAAAAGGCTAAATGTAGTTTTTGGCTTCATTGTACTCAGTGGAGTGGTAATCTGTTTTCTAGGTCTGCTCAGGGTTTCCCAAACTGGGTGATTGATTGTTCCTGCCTGTTTCTAGAGGGATCCTCCAGAAGATAGAGCAGGGAGGGTCAATCACTCAGTTATGAATATTTATCAGCCCCCGACCAATCGCAGGGAGGGGGCACCCTGAAGGTGGCTGAGGAGGACGATACATATTTGGGAGACATTTCCAGACTGCTCTTTTCTCTTCAGGGAGGGTTCCAGTTGTTCTGGGGCTGTTGCCCCTGGGATGCACCTAGAGTGAGACCAGAATTGCTGTTTGAACCTCAGCAGGCACCGGTCTTGGGAGCTGGAGAAGATTCTTAAGGGATTTTTGTTGGAGAGCATCATTCTGGAGTCCTGTAAATGGGGGGGGGGGGGGGGGGGGGGGGGAGATCTAGTAAACCCCTGAAGAACCCCAATACACCTGCCAACATCCCAATATGCAACTAGAAAGGAAATTGCCCCAACGTGGACTTTATAGGCAGGTTAGGGGAGTGTGAAAACGTATTACAAAGGTATAAAATATAACAATTATTTGTCACATGAGCAAAAACAATTCCCAAAAGGACAGTAAAGTACATAGTAGCATAGCATGATGATATAAATAAATACAAACATACAAAACGAGCACCCAATTCGTGAGGTAGGCTGTAGCACCGTGCCAACAAAGATGGAGTACTGGCCCAACAGGCTTCAAGGTGTTCACAGTTGAACCCAAAACTCAACGCGTTTCATAAATGTTTTCTATATTTCTTCTTCGGGGGGGAAGAAGAAAAGGGTGCACAAGATCTATAGATACAATAGAAAAACAATCAATACAGTATTCAATGAGTAAGGTTAACACATGGACCATAGTATTGCAGGATCAAAATGCAAACTTACAAGTAATCATCATGATGATTACTTGTAAGTGTGCATTCTGATATGAAGATCCATATAGAAGAATCAGGACCTCCTTCCTCCTCCAGGTGACCCCTCTAGTGATATAAAGATCTATATAGAGGAATCAGGACCTCCTTCCTGCTGCTGGTGACCCCTCTAGTGATATAAAGATCTATATAGAGGAATCAGGACCTCCTTCCTCCTGCTGGTGACCCCTCTAGTGATATAAAGATCTATATAGAGGAATCAGGACCTCCTTCCTCCTGCTGGTGACCCCTCTAGTGATATAAAGATCTATATAGAGGAATCAGGACCTCCTTCTCCCTGCTGGTGACCCCTCTAGTGATATAAAGATCTATATAGAGGAATCAGGACCTCTTCCTCCTGCTGGTGACCCCTCTAGTGATATAAAGATCTATATAGAGGAATCAGGACCTCCTTCCTCTTGCCGGTGACCTCTCTAGTGATATAAAGATCTATATAGAGGAATCAGGACCTCCTTCCTCCTGCTGGTGACCCTCTAGTGATATAAAGATCTATATAGAGAAATCAGGACCTCCTTCCTCCTGCTGGTGACCCCTCTAGTGATATAAAGATCTATATAGAGGAATCGGGACCTCCTTCTCCCTGCTGGTGACCCCTCTAGTGATATAAAGATCTATATAGAGGAATCAGGACCTCCTTCCTCCTGCCAATGATCCCTCTAGTGATATAAAGATCTATATAGAGGAATCAGGACCTCCTTCCTCCTGCCAATGATCCCTCTAGTGATATAAAGATCTATATAGAGGAATCAGGACCTCCTTCCTCCTGCCGGTGATCCCTCTAGTGATATAACGATCTATATAGAGGAATCAGGACCTCCTTCCTCCTGCTGGTGACCCCTCTAGTGATATAAAGATCTATATAGAGGAATCAGGACCTCCTTCCTCCTGCTGGTGACTCCTCTAGTGATATAAAGATCTATATAGAGGAATCAGGACCTCCTTCCTCCTGCTGGTGACCCCTCTAGTGATATAAAGATCTATATAGAGGAATCAGGACCTCCTTCCTCCTGCTGGTGACCCCTCTAGTGATATAAAGATCTATATAGAGGAATCAGGACCTCCTTCCTCCTGATGGTGACCCCTCTAGTGATATAAAGATCTATATAGAGGAATCAGGACCTCCTTCCTCCTTCTGGTGATCCCTCTAGTGATATAAAGATCTATATAGAGGAATCAGGACCTCCTTCCTCCTGCTGGTGATCCCTCTATTGATATAAATATCTATATAGAGGAATCAGGACCTCCTTCCTCCTGCTGGTGACCCCTCTAGTGATATAAAGATCTATATAGAGGAATCAGGACCTCCTTCCTCCTGCTGGTGACCCCTCTAGTGATATAAAGATCTATATAGAGGAATCAGGACCTCCTTCCTCCTGCTGGTGACCCCTCTAGTGATATAAAGATCTATATAGAGGAATCAGGACCTCCTTCCTCCTGCTGGCGACCCCTCTAGTGATATAAAGATCTATATAGAGGAATCAGGACCTCCTTCCTCCTGCTGGTGACCCCTCTAGTGATATAAAGATCTATATAGAGGAATCAGGACCTCCTTCCTCCTGCTGGTGACCCCTCTAGTGATATAAAGATCTATATAGAGGAATCAGGACCTCCTTCTCCCTGCTGGTGACCCCTCTAGTGATATAAAGATCTATATAGAGGAATCAGGACCTCTTCCTCCTGCTGGTGACCCCTCTAGTGATATAAAGATCTATATAGAGGAATCAGGACCTCCTTCCTCTTGCCGGTGACCTCTCTAGTGATATAAAGATCTATATAGAGGAATAAGGACCTCCTTCCTCCTGCTGGTGACCCCTCTAGTGATATAAAGATCTATATAGAGAAATCAGGACCTCCTTCCTCCTGCTGGTGACCCCTCTAGTGATATAAAGATCTATATAGAGGAATCGGGACCTCCTTCTCCCTGCTGGTGACCCCTCTAGTGATATAAAGATCTATATAGAGGAATCAGGACCTCCTTCCTCCTGCCAATGATCCCTCTAGTGATATAAAGATCTATATAGAGGAATCAGGACCTCCTTCCTCCTGCCAATGATCCCTCTAGTGATATAAAGATCTATATAGAGGAATCAGGACCTCCTTCCTCCTGCCGGTGATCCCTCTAGTGATATAAGATCTATATAGAGGAATCAGGACCTCCTTCCTCCTGCTGGTGACCCCTCTAGTGATATAAAGATCTATATAGAGGAATCAGGACCTCCTTCCTCCTGCTGGTGACTCCTCTAGTGATATAAAGATCTATATAGAGGAATCAGGACCTCCTTCCTCCTGCTGGTGACCCCTCTAGTGATATAAAGATCTATATAGAGGAATCAGGACCTCCTTCCTCCTGCTGGTGACCCCTCTAGTGATATAAAGATCTATATAGAGGAATCAGGACCTCCTTCCTCCTTCTGGTGATCCCTCTAGTGATATAAAGATCTATATAGAGGAATCAGGACCTCCTTCCTCCTGCTGGTGATCCCTCTATTGATATAAAGATCTATATAGAGGAATCAGGACCTCCTTCCTCCTGCTGGTGACCCCTCTAGTGATATAAAGATCTATATAGAGGAATCAGGACCTCCTTCCTCCTGCTGGTGACCCCTCTAGTGATATAAAGATCTATATAGAGGAATCAGGACCTCCTTCCTCCTTCTGGTGATCCCTCTAGTGATATAAAGATCTATATAGAGGAATCAGGACCTCCTTCCTCCTGCTGGTGATCCCTCTATTGATATAAATATCTATATAGAGGAATCAGGACCTCCTTCCTCCTGCTGGTGACCCCTCTAGTGATATAAAGATCTATATAGAGGAATCAGGACCTCCTTCCTCCTGCTGGTGACCCCTCTAGTGATATAAAGATCTATATAGAGGAATCAGGACCTCCTTCCTCCTGCCGGTGATCCCTCTAGTGATATCAAGATCTATATAGAGGAATCAGGACCTCCTTCCTCCTGCCGGTGATCCCTCTAGTGATATCAAGATCTATATAGAGGAATCAGGACCTCCTTCCTCCTGCTGGTGACCCCCTCTAGGGATATAAAGGTCTATATAGAGGAATCAGGACCTCCTTCCTCCTGCTGGTGACTCCTCTAGTGATATAACAATCTATATAGAGGAATCAGGACCTCCTTCCTCCTGTTGGTGATCCCTTCAGTGATATCAAGATCTATATAGAGGAATCAGGACCTCCTTCCTCCTGCTGGTGACCCCTCTAGTGATATGAAGATCTATATAGAGGAATCAGGACCTCCTTCCTCCTGCTGGTGACCCCTCTAGTGATATGAAGATCTATATAGAGGAATCAGGACCTCCTTCCTCCTGCTGGTGACCCCTCTAGTAATATAAAGATCTATATAGAGGAATCAGGACCTCCTTCCTCCTGCCGGTGATCCCTCTAGTGATATAAAAATCTGTATAGAGGAATCAGGACCTCCTTCCTCCTGCCGGTGATCCCTCTAGTGATATAAAAATCTGTATAGAGGAATCAGGACCTCCTTCCTCCTGCCGGTGACCCCTCTAGTGATATCAAGATCTATATAGAGGAATCAGGGCCTCCTTCCTCCTGCTGGTGACCCCTCTAGTGATATAAAGGTCTATATAGAGGAATCAGGACCTCCTTCCTCCTGCCGGTGATCCCTCTAGTGATATCAAGATCTATATAGAGGAATAAGGACCTCCTTCCTCCTGCCGGTGATTCCTCTAGTGATATCAAGATCTATATAGAGGAATCAGGACCTCCTTCCTCCTGCCGGTGACCCCTCTAGTGATATAATATAAAGATCTATATAGAGGAATCAGGACCTCCTTCCTGCTACTGGTGACCCCTCTAGTGATATAAAGATCTATATAGAGGAATCGGGACCTCCTTCCTCCTGCTGGTGGTGATCCCTCTAGTGATATAAAGATCTATATAGAGGAATCAGGACCTCCTTCCTCCCGCTGGTGATCCCTCTAGTGATATCAAGATCTATATAGAGGAATCAGGACCTCCTTCCTCCTGCTGGTGACCCCTCTAGTCATATACAGATCTATATAGAGGAATCAGGACCTCCTTCCTCCTGCTGGTGACCCCTCTAGTGATATAAAGATCTATATAGAGGAATCAGGACCTCCTTCCTCCTGCTGGTGACCCCTCTAGTGATATAAAGATCTATATAGAGGAATCAGGACCTCCTTCATCCTTCTGGTGACCCCTCTAGTGATATAAAGATCTATATAGAGGAATCAGAACCTCCTTCCTCATGCTGGTGACCCCTTTAGTGATATAAAGATCTATATAGAGGAATCAGGACCTCCTTAGTTCCTCTAGTGATATAAATATCTATATAGAGAATTCAGGACCCCCTTCCTTCTGCTGATGACCCCTGTAATGATGCACCCCAGAATTCTATGCACTTTCCCCATGGCTTAGCCACACTGTTTTGCTCATTTTTGCAAACATCTGAAATACTGTATGTGCATTACTTTGCATTTAGATATAATTGCTGAAAGATTGGTGAGATAAGAAGTCATCGCGTGTAGGGGAGCGGGGGATTATGGTAAGGCAGATAAGGCAGCGTAGGCCCCTATCTCAGTCTGATCAGCCCTCCTGCATTGACCGCGCAGGAAGCAGCACATACAGTTTCTTAGCCGTTTATCCGCCTTTTCAGCTATTTTTAGTGCTAACAGTAAAATGATGCAATCTGATGTCTCGGCGCTCTTCTCTCGCCTCATACTGTGTGGGGAATTCAGTTATGATTTGTGTAGGGAGACCTCCCAGAAAAATAAGCGTTTTATTCCTTGTGGCTGACCACATGGCGGGGGAGACTGTGCATGTGTGACCGTCAGCCGTGTGTCTAACATGTGATGAGCACATGACAAAGTTCTGAAGAAACCATTTATTCTTGTATGACAGGGGCATCTTGTCCGCTCATGTTTGACGCATGGTCATGGAATTATCATTTTTTCAATGCTTATTATGAGACGAAAATAATGCGGTTTATTCCATTTAACCACTTCAGACCCGGACCAATTGGCAGCCAAAGGACCAGGCCCCTTTTTGCGATTCGGCACTGCGTCGCTTTAACTGACAATTGCGCGGTCGTGCGACGTGGCTCCCAAACAAAATTGGCGTCCTTTTTTCCCCACAAATAGAGCTTTCTTTTGGTGGTATTTGATCGCCCCTGCGGTTTTTATTTTTTGCGCTATAAACAAAAATAGAGCGACAATTTTGAAAAAAATGCAATATTTTTTACTTTTTGCTATAATAAATATCCCCAAAAATATATTCAAAAAAAATTTTTTTTTTCCTCAGTTTAGGCCGATACGTATTCTTCTACATATTTTTGGTAAAAAAATCGCAATTAGCGATTATTGATTTGTTTGCGCAAAAGTTATAGCGTTTACAAAATAGGGGATAGTTTTATAGCATATTTTTATTAATATTTTTTTTTTTACTAGTAATGGCGGCGATCAGCGATTTTTATTGTGACTGCGACATTATGGCGGACACATCGGACATTTTTGACACATTTTTGGGACCATTGTCATTTATATAGAAATCAGTGCTATTTAAATGCACTGATTCCTATGTAAATGACAGTGGCAGTGAAGGAGTTAACCACTATGGGTGGGGAGGAGTTAGTGTGACGTGTTGTTTTTTTTTTTTTACATTAGGGGGCGTGGCTGTACGTCTGACGTCATTGATTGGCTGTTCCCTGTCATCGGGAAAGCCTATCAGTGACAGGCAGAGTAGGAAGCGCGGGGAGAGGTTTGTTTACACAGACCTCTCCCCTTTCTTCAGCTCTGTGACCCGATCACGGGACACCAGCGGCGATCGGGTCCGCTGGTCCCGCGGCCGTGGTCACGGAGCTCCCGACCGGTCCGCTAGGTAATTAAAGGGGACGTATATATACGTGCCTTTGCCTAGCCGTGCCATTCTGTAGACGTATATCTACAGGAGGAGGTCGGGAAGCGGTTAAGCTGAACTCTTGCCAGATAGTTCAAAGAAAGTTAAACTGAAAAACAATGCAATATTTTGTTAGTTTGCTTCTTTTTTTTTCCGGTTTGAAGTGCCTTTGACGCTTCTTGTCTTCCCCACTGTCATGTATTTTTAGGTCTTGTATTGAAATTAGGGATGAGCTTCGAGTTCGAGTTGTCATTTTTTACATTTTTGTCACTTTTTTGGTGAAATGGTAGGGGTACTTTTGTACCCCCTTACCATTTCACACAGGGGGGGAGGCAGGGATATGGGGGTCCCCTTGTGAAAGGGGGCTTCCAGATTCCCATAAGCCCCCGCCCGCAGACCCCCACAACCAATGGCCAGGGTTGTGGGGAAGAGGCCCTTGTCCCCATCAACATGGGGACAAGGTGCTTTGAGGGGTCACAGACCCCCAAAGCATCCTCCCAATGTTGAGGGCATGTGGCCTGGTATGGTTCAGGAGGGAGGGGGGGCCGCTCTCGTCCCCCCTCTTTTCCTGCAGCCTGCCAGGTCGCGTGCTCGGATAAGGGTCTGGTATGGATTTTGAGGGGGAACCCACGCCATTTTTTTTTTTTTTTTTGACGCAGGGTTCCCCTTAATATCCATAGCAGACCTGAAGGGCCTGGTAATTGAATTTGGGGGAACCCCCATGCTATTTTTTTTATCAATGACTGTTCTCTGTATTACGGGAGCCGGCAATTCATTATAGCCGCGAGTGATTTTAAATAGCTTTTTTTCCTGCAAAAATGACACTTTGTGCAGGGACAGTTCTAAGCACGGGAAACATGCGCCCCTTTACATGCATACTATAGACACCCCCCAGGTACAAAGTTTAAAGGAATATTACACTTTTATTGTTTCACTTTAAGCATTATTAAAATGACTGCTCCTGAAAAAAATGCAGTTTTTTAAAACTTTTTTTTGCATTGATACATGTCCCCTGGGGCAGGACCCGGGTCCCCAAACACTTTTTATGACAATAACTTGTATATAGGCTTTTAAAATTAGCACTTGAGATTTCTCCCATAGACTTTTACAGGGTGCTCGCGGCTTTTCGAATTTGCCGCAAACAGCCCAAATTGTTCGCTGTTCGCTGAACAGGCAATGTTCGAGTCGAACATGAGTTCGACTCGAACTCGAAGCTCATCCCTAGTGGCCAAGTCCGTTCATTCGGGAAAGTTCGTCGGAAATCCGCCGAAAGTCCGTCGGAAAGACCGCTCGTGTGTACGCGGCATTAGTTACAAAATTTACTGACAGAAAAAAGTAAAAAACTAATTTTTTTCTAAATGTTTGGTATTTTTTTTGCAAAAAATAAAAAAACAGCAGTGATTTAATACCACCAAAAGAAAGCTTTGTGTGAAGAAAATTAAAAAAAAAATGTGTTTGTGTACAGTTTAGCAGGACCGCGCAATTGTCATTCAAAGTGTGACAGCGCTGAAAGCTGAAAAATGGCCTGGGCAGGAAGGGGGTATAAGTGCCCGGTAGGCAAGTGGTTAAAGAAATCTACTGAGCTGATGTGACCGGCTCAGTGTTCTCTCTGTACAGCACTGCGGTATATATGAGAGCTATATCAATGACTCAAAATCCTTTTACTGTATGCAGGTATTTTCCATTATACGTCATGTATTGTGAGTGTTGTGCACAATAGAAAAATTGGTTTATTTTCGTTTCGTTTCTGTTCGTTTCCGTTGATTCGTAACGATTCGTAATTTCGTAAGTCGTCGGTGTTCGTATTCGTAACGATTCGTATTTTCGTAAGAGTTATTTTTTCGTTGATTCGTCTTTCCGTTAGTTTAATTTTCGTTTATTCGAAAATCGGACGCATTCGTATTTTCGTAGGTTTAGTTACATTCGTACTTTCGTAAGATTGATTTATTCGTACTTTCGTAACATTGTTTTTTCGTAGATTCGTAATCGGAGCATAATTCATAATTGTATGTAATGTGTATGCTATTATTACATTGTAAGAGACACGGAAAATTACGAATCGAAAAAAAAAGTTATGAATGTACAAATTTTTTCGTTCAATCCATTCGAAGCACGTTAAGCAGCGCCATTGTAAGAGACACGGAAAATTACGAATCAAAAAAAAAAAAGTTACGAATGTACAAAATTTTGGTTCAATCCATTGGAAGCACGTTAAGCAGCGCCATTGTAAGGGACACGGAAAATTACGAATCGCAAAAAAAAAAAAAGTTACGAATGTACAAATTTTTTCGTTCAATCCATTCGAAGCACGTTTAGCAGCGCCATTGTAAGAGACACGGAAAATTACGAATCAAAAAAAAAAAAAGTTACGAATGTACAAAATTTTGGTTCAATCCATTGGAAGCACGTTAAGCAGCGCCATTGTAAGGGACACGGAAAATTACCAATTCAAAAAAAAAGAAAGTTACGAATGTACGAATTTCTTCGTTCAATCCATTCGAAGCACGTTAAGCAGCGCCATTGTAAGAGACACGGAAAATTACGAATCGCAAAAAAAAAAAAAGTTACGAATGTACGAATTTTTTCGTTCAATCCAGTCGAAGCACGTTAAGCAGCGCCATTGTAAGAGACACGGAAAATTACGAAAAAAAAAAAAAAAAGTTACAAATGTACGAATTTTTTCGTTCAATCAATTTGAAGCACGTTAAGCAGCGCCATTGTAAGAGACACGGAAAATTACGAATCGAAAAAAAAAAAAAGTTACGAATGTACGAATTTCTTCGTTCAATCCATTCGAGGCACGTTAAGCAGCGCCATTGTAAGGGACACAAAAAATAACCAATTCAACAAAAAAAAAAAAGTTACAAATGTACGAATTTTTTCGTTCATTTTGATTTTCGTTGTTCCTGTTTTCGTTTTTCGGATTTTCTTCTTTCGTTGTTTCTAATTAGTTTTTTTCGGATTTTCGTTGTTTTTCGGATTCGTTCGATTCGATAATTCGTTATTCGTAAAAAATTTTAGCGAATCGTTCGTTCATTTGTACGATAACGAATGAACGAATATAACGAATTTTAACGAAAAAAAACGAAACGAATTGCACATGTCTAGAATGTTGCTCTTACTTTTAATAAAGTGAGTGAAGCCAACAAGTTTGTGTACCGTTTACTGTCACTGCAGATATTCTTGGCTCGGCACATAGAGGGATTACTACTAAAGATTATACATTCCAAACATTGCAACAGTTACAAACCCCCCCCCTCCCATTAATACCCATTCAGAGGGTGCCAGTACACCCCGGGGTGCCATGACGGCGGGATGATGAAATCGCTCTCGCAGGATCTACGGTAATTAAATCCGTGTTTACAGACTGATGACAATGGGGACAGTTTCTGAATCCTGTTCTCCGCACGCTCTTCCTCCTGGTTCCTGGAACGTCGCGACTTACCTGTTAGAAAAATTTCCATGACCGACGCTGGTAAAATTCTATCACCTTTCCTCCAGCAGACATAATATTGTCATGAGGTCATTGCGTAGATCTTGGCTTCCCTATTGTGTGACCCGACGGAAACATTGTATGGAGCCAATTCTGTGCATTCGTTTCAGCACCCTGGACAGCGCACAGTACGCTGCAACTGCCTCAGTGCAAATCACCGGGGGGGCGGGGGGGGGGGGCAACTTCGGCTCAGGAGACCATACTGATTTCCACAAGCATAAAATAAATATTTTTAAAAGTCTTTGCATGCTCAATATTATGTCCGTGTCACACTTCCAGGTATATATGATTTCTAACAGATCACAGGACTCCCCCACTAGACAATGCCTTCGTCTGCTTTCCTCTCCAGAATGCCAGAGCCATCTTTGTTCGGGCATCATCCAGGGTCACCGTCTAATTCCTGGACTGAGATGTATTCTGCCATCGGATAATGTCCGCCCTTTACTGCGCAGGCGCAGCGCTTGCGCAGTACGGAGGACAAGGAGACTCCGAAAGTCTCTGAAGATGAACGGCGCCTGCGCACTTGAGTCCAGGTTCAAGCCCCACCGTGCAAGTGGACATACGGTAGTAGACATGTGCAATTCGTTTTTCGTTTTTTTTCGTTTTTCGTTATCGTACGAATGAACGGACGATTCGCTAAAAATTTTAACGTATAACGAATCGTTCGAATCGAACGAATATAAAAAACCATGAAAAGCCGAAATAACCAAATTAGAAACAACGAATGTACGAAAGAAGAAAATCCGAAAAACGAAAACAGGAACAACGAAAATCAAAATGAACCAAAAAAATTTGTACATTCGTAACTTTTTGTTGAATTGGTAATTTTCCGTGTCCCTTACAATGGCGCTGCTTAACGTGCTTCGAATGGATTGAACGGAAAAATTTGTACATTCGTAACTTTTTTTTTTTTTTGTAATTTTCCGTGTCTCTTACAATGGCGCTGCTTAACGTGCTTCGAATGGATTGAACAAAAAAAATCGTACATTCGTAACTTTTTTTTTTTTTCGATTCGTAATTTTCCGTGTCTCTCACAATGGCGCTGCTTAACGTGCTTCGAATGTATTGAACGAAAAAATTTGTACATTCGTAACTTTTTTTTTCGATTCGTAATTTTCCGTGTCTCTTAAAATGTAATAATAGCATACACATTACATAAAATTATGAATTATGCTCCGATTACGAATCTACGAAAACAATGTTACGAAAGTACGAATAAATCAATCTAACGAAAGTACGAATGTAACTAAATCTACGAAAATACGAATGCGTCCGAATTTCGAATAAACGAAAATGAAACTAACGGAAAAACGAATCAACAAAAAAATAACTCTTACGAAAATACGAATCGTTACGAATACGAACACCGACGACTTACGAAATTACGAATCGTTAAGAATCAACGGAAACGAAAGAAACGAAACGAAAATAAACAAATTTTTTATTGTGCACATGTCTACCCTTTACTGCACAGGCGCAGCGCTGTGGAGACTCCGAAAGTCTCTGAAGATGAACGGCGCCTGCGCACTTGAGTCCAGGTTCAAGCCCCACCATGCAAGTGGACATACGGTAGCACTTAGTAACAGGGCCCCTTGCGGGCTCGCTTCACTCGCCACTCTTCGGGCACAATTTTTTATTCTAACGCTATGTCCACTTTGGAGACTTTCGGCATCTCCTTGTCCTCCGTGCTGTGCAAGCGCAGTACAGGGCGGACACTATCCGACGGGGGGCGGTATTCGACACATCACCGGCTCAGAGATGTCGCAATCATGTCAATCTCTTGGTGTCTTTGAAACTCTTGGCTGTGTTGACAGATGTCTAAGGCTCCTTTCTTACAGGGTGGAGTCCGTCCAAGCTGATCCCCCTGCTCAGAGGGGAATCTCTCTGTTGATCCCCGCTGAGCAGGCAGATGATCTGTGTCTGCTCTGCATAGCCCCCTGTTCACAAATAATCAAATAAGGCACCCACAAACCCCCCCCCCTCCCAGTGGGTCAGTCGATCGAGTCACCTGCAAACCCCCCCCCCCCCCCCGGTAGCTGTTACCAGACCCACACTTACCCAATCTATGGCGTGGGCAGCGCTTCCATCCAAGCGACTGGTGGTGGCCCTGCGTCTCCTTAGCATCACAGGGGCCGTGCATCTCCTCCTCAGAATCACGGCGGCTGCACTTCTCCGCCTCAGCATCAAGGCAGCCGGGCATCTCCTCCTCAGCATCACGGCGGCCTATCTCCTCCTCCTAGGCCAATAGGATCGCAGGGTACCTTGCCATGTGGGTCACCCCTGTCAAAGCACATTGTTGTCATGTTGATTAAGGCAAGGGCCTCTTTCCCACAACCCTGGGCTAGTGGTTTTGGGGTCTGTGGGTGGGGGTCTTATTGGAATCTGGAAGCCCCATTTAAGAAAAAAGGGGTCCCCAGAAATTGCCACTCCCTTCCCCCATGTGAATCAATAAGGGGTATGTAATACCCCTACTTAATCACAAAAACAACACGGCTAGGGTACCTTGCCATGGGAGTCATCCCCGTCAAAGCACAAAATTGTGATTTGGTGAGGACAAGGGCCTCTTTCCCACAACACCTGGCCTGGTGATTGTGGGGAGTCTGTGGGTGGGGGGCTTTTTGGAATATGGAAGCACCTTAACAGTTAAAGGAGCCCCAGATAGTTACACCCCCCCTCCCCTATGTGAATCAGTAAGGGGTGTGTAATACCCTTACTCATTCTTCAGAAAATACAAGGCTGAGGGATCATCATCAGCATTCCAAATTTACAAAGAATGCAACAAGAAATGTAAGGGTGCAATCAGGACTGCTAAGATAGAACACGGAAGGCACATACCGGAGGAGCGTTAAAAAAATCCCAAGAAGTTATTTAAGTACATAAATAGTGAGAAAGGGAGGACAGACCACATTGGTCCCCATAAAAAATGATGAAGGGAATCTGGTTACTAAGGATGTGGAGAAGGTATTGAATTTATTCTTCTCCTCAGTCTTCACGAGGGAATCGGGGGGCTTCAGTAACCAAAACTGCAAACTTTATGCTCATGACACGTCACAGGAAGCACCCTCATGGCTAACAGAGGACAGAATTAGAAATAGACTTGAAAAACGTAATATGTATAAGTCACTGGACCAGGTCGCTTGCGGAACTCAGTCAAGTAATTGCCTGCCCATTGTTCCAAATTTTTACAGTCTACAGACTGGAATGGTACCAGCTGATTGGAGAAAAAGCCAATGTAGCACCAATATTTTAAAAAGGGCCCAAAATACATCCCTGGGAATTACAGACCAGTTAGCCTAACATCAATAGTATGTAAGCTCTTGGAGGGGATGATAAGGGACTATATACAAGATTTTAGTAACGAGAACGGTATCATTAGCAGTAATCACCATGGATTCATGAAGAATCGTTCTTGCCAAACCAATCTATTAACCTTCTACCAAACCAAACATGGCCAAAGGAGCTTTGTCATTGCTGGGACTGAGCTACATGCCCACCATCATGCACAATCCACTAGGATCTTAGTCACAAGGAGTGGAATTAGTTTTTTTTATTATTTTAAATGCAAGATCTGGAATTTTTATATCTTCTTTATGTAGCGGTCACACTTTATTAAAGTGTGCGCTATCAATGTAAATTTCGTTTTTCTCAGAACTGTAATGGAGTTCTGGGGGTTAATTGTACAGGATTTATTTGGGCATCAGTCTGGCTGGGCTGTACTGAAGTTCCGCCTGGTCATAGGTGCAGTGAGGCACCTGTGACAGGCTGAGAACCAAGCCTGGTTGGACGTCTTAGGTACCAATCTTTCCCGGAGCCAATCAGTGGGCGCGTTTGGCCCTGTGTGAAAAAGTGATTGCCCCCTAAACCTAATAACTGGTTGGGCCACCCTTAGCAGCAACAACTGCAACCAAGCGTTTGCGATAACGTGCAATAGGCTTTTACAGCGTCCTGGAGGAATTTTGGCCCACTCATCTTTGCAGAATTGTCCTAATTCAGTTACATTAGAGGGTTTTCGAGCATGAACGGCCTTTTTAAGGTCATACCACAACATCTCAATAGGATTCAGGTCAGGACTTTGGCTAGGCCACTCCAAAGTCTTCATTTTGTTTTCTTCAGCCATTCGGTGGTGGACTTGCTGGTGTGTTTAGGATCATTGTCCTGCTGCAGAACCCAAGTTCGTTTCAGCTTGAGTACACGAACAGATGGTCGGACATTCTCCTTCAGGATCTCTTGGTAGACAGCAGAATTCATAGTTCCTTTTATCACGGCAAGTCTTCCAGGTCCTGAAGCAGCAAAACAGCCCCAGACCATCACATTCACACCTTCATTTACAAATTGCATTTTGTGTTTACTTGTGTTGTCCTTGACTATTGTTTAAATTGGTTTGATGTTCCGAAACACTTAAGTGTGACAAACATGCAAAGGAACAGGAAATGAGGAAGGGGGCAAAACTTTTTCACACCACTGTAAGGTGCTGAAGTCACGTGTTCAGGGTTGTTCGGCTGCTGCTCTGATTCCTGGTTCCGGTCCCGGGTCCCGGGCCTAGGAGTGTCTGCCGTCCCCGCAAGCCTGGTCACCCTGACCAGCCCCAGAGGCCCTCATGGTCTGGGGTGGGGATCCGTCCGTTCCCGAGCCTCAGAACTGGCTAGTCCGAGGCCCAGTAACTGAAGGAGGATTCAGAGGCATCCCGGTGTGCTCAGGGCTGGTGCAAGGATTTTTGACACCCTAGGCAAAACCTAATTTTGCCGCCCCCCTGGCTCCACCCCTGACCCCACCCTCTTTGCCATGCCCTTGTATACTCCACCTTTTTAATGAAGTGCCCATCAAATCCAGCCTACCAGCTTCCATCAATTCAGCCTCACCAGCGCCCATTATTGCAGCCTCACCAGCACCCATTAATGCAGCCTACCAGTGCCCATCAATACAGCCTCCCCAATGCCCATTAATGCAGCTTACCAGCGCCCATTAATGCAGCCTCACCAGTGCCCATTAATGCAGCCTCACCTGCACCCATCAATGCAGCCTACCAGTGCCCATCAATGCAGCCTCACCAGCGCCCATTAATGCAGCTCACCAGCGCCCATCAAATGCAACCTACCAGCGCCAATTAATACAGCCTCACCAGCACCCATCAATGCATCCTACCAGTGCCCATCAATGCAGCCTCACCAGTTCCCATTAATGCAGCCTCACCAGCCCATCAAATGCAACCTACCAGCGCCAATTAATGCAGCCTCACCCGCACCCATCAATGCAGCCTACCAGTGCCCATCAATGCAGCCTCACCAGCGCCCATTAATGCAGCCTCACCAGCGCCCATCAAATGCAACCTACCAGCGCCAATTAATACAGCCTCACCAGCACCCATCAATGCAGCCTACCAGTGCCCATCAATGCAGCCTCACCAGCGCCCATTAATGCAGCCTCACCAGCGCCCATCAAATGCAACCTACCAGCGCCAATTAATACAGCCTCACCAGCACCCATCAATGCAGCCTACCAGTGCCCATCAATGAATGTTTGCTTGCTTCAATTCATTCGGGAGACGGGAGACAGACACAGTCCTCCACCGCCGCTGCGCCTCTGGCACAATCTGCGAATTGAACGGCGGCTGCCTGCTGATGCTGAGACTTAGTTGCTTGCTGCAGAGAGAAGAGAGTAGGAACACCAGTGGCCAGGCGCCCCCCCGGCAGCAGGGCGCCCTAGGCGGATGCCTAGTTTGCCTAATGGTAGCACCGGCCCTGGGTGTGCTCTCGGTATTGGAGGGACACTTCAGAGGAGGGTCAAGAAGCTGGTTGCTCGGTAAGAGCCTGGGAGCTGAGTTGTATGGACACTAAAGAATCCACACTTCACACAGTATCGCCAAGAAGGCTGAGAGATCCAGGTACTGTGAGAAAGGTTCCTATCTATCTTCAGTTACAATCTACCCTGTGGCAGAGACTTTGCTACGTTTCCGGATCACATGTTGGCTGCTAAATCTCTGGCTAGAGGTTTATCCAGCAGTGAAGCGCCCAGTTGTGAGTGGCTACTCTCTGGGCTATCTAAGAGACATTCAGTGGGTGTCAGCAGTTCTAAGTGCCTGAGTTTTATCACCCGTGCCCTCTATTCCCACCTGAGAGACTGTGT
Source organism: Lithobates sylvaticus (assembly GCA_028564925.1). Lineage (NCBI taxonomy): Eukaryota > Metazoa > Chordata > Amphibia > Anura > Ranidae > Lithobates > Lithobates sylvaticus. The sequence goes on along the minus strand of CM053028.1, from coordinate 10,132,872 downwards.
TACTGTTGGATGTTACCCCTGCAAAATAAAAATCCTCAAAAGAACTTTTTGTGTGTCAGTCAGGGGTAGACTGACAACTCATGGGGCCCCTGGGCAATAGGAGATTATGGGGCCCCCAGGCAATCAGAGATTATGGGGCCACACAGTATACACACACAGTATACAATCACACAGTATACACATACATGTACACACAGTATACACAGACATGTTTCTCTTGGCTGAAAAGGTACTGGAGAGGTGGGGCAGCTATAATCTTGGGATTTTTAGACCAAAAGGATGTCGGTAAGGGACATTTCAGAAACAGATGTAAAAAAAAACTGATTTTTACATACTGTCCCTGGTTTTACTGAGGCTGGCAACCCTAATGGGGCCCCCTAGTGGCCCGGGGCCCTCAGGAAGTGCCCGAGTGGCCGAATGGTCAGTCCGCCCCTGGTGTCAGCTCTGAGGTTACTGGGTACTAACCCTGGGTACCCCTAGACAACAGAAGGAGGTAATTGGTGAGCCCAGAAAAGTTAAGGCCGCCCCGAGGGGTTATGGCCGCTACATTTATCTACGGGTTTCAAACTGAATTTGACAGATGAGCAAGTTGGCAAGCTTCGCAACTTTTTAATTCAATTGTCAAATTCTGATGCTGAGCCTCGCAGGGGTTAAAGTGACCCCCCCCCCCCCCCCGAAGTTATGGAAATTCCCATGGTAGTAGAAGACGAGAGTTGAACGCGGGACGCGGGACGCAGTGGAGTTTTCCTCTCCTCTCCGACCTGGTGGGCCTTGACTTCGGGTTCACCTCAATGACCGACCCTATTGTTATCTTCTAAAAACTCGGCAGAACCTTCATCTGTCACTGGCGGCATCGTCTGTCTGTGACTGGAAATTTTACAAGGACTCAAAAAGAGCTTCATTCCTCTGTGTGCCCCTCCCCCCCCCCCCCCCCCCCCCCCCCCCCCATCACTCCCTTCACCATTGTCCAGACCTGCGAGTGGAAAGACCCGAAGATACAACCGGCTCTGGTGTGAAAAAGACGGGAAAGTTCACCGCAGATTTATAACCAAATCTTTGACTTCCTGCCTTTACAAAAGTAACAAAAATGTAATATAATACAGCTTACCAATCCTTTGATGTAATGGCTGCTTTAGTTTTCTTTTTTTTAGTTTTTTTCTCCTTCATTTTCCCCTGGTGATCTGGCTAGGAGGGCTCACTTACACTCGCCTCGACTGTAACACACATTAAAGCACCTACCGCTTCAACATGCATTTTTCATGTGTTTTTGATGCTTCAGTGATGCTTTTTTTGAAGCTTGACAAATGCTTTGTGTGTTTGTCAGTGGCGGCTGGTGTTTTTTTGCTTGGGAGGGGGCGGCAAACAACCCCCCCCCCCCACAGCACCCCATCTCCCCCCCCTTGCTGTCTGCCGGTCCACCGGCCCTTACCCCATCTAGGCGGCAGGCACATCGGGCAGTGCCAGGGAATCAGGCAGTGACAAGCACATCAGGCAGAAACAGGGACATCGGGCAGCGGCGGGGATCGGGCAATGGCGGGCACATCGGGCAGCGACAGGGACATCGGGCAGCGGCGGGGATCGGGCAATGGCGGGCACATCGGGCAGCAACAGGGACATCGGGCAGCGGCGGGGATCGGCAATGGCGGGCACCTCGGGCAGCGACAGGGATCCAATAGGATCGCCTGTCCTCTCTGTTTTGTTCTAGAGTGTCTTCAAAATGTTTGATCTTCTCTATGCCTCTGAAGAAGGGATACATTTCTACTTTCCCGAAACGCGTTGGACCTCATGAGAAGTAACTTCCATGCCTTGCATTAGCTCTTTATGAGCTTGGTATTTATGTATTAGCTCTGTACGAACTTGGTAGTTTTCAATTGTACTATATCCTGTTTTAGCATGGTGATGTTGGTACCAATATTCTTGTTTTTAATGCTTTAACCGGTTCCCGACCGACCCCTGTAGATATACGTTGGCAGAATGGCACGGCTGGGCAAACCCGTACGTTACTTTGAATTTCCCGCCGGTGGCTCGCTCGCGCCTGCCGCAAGCCCCGTGACCGTGCCCGCGGGTCCCGCGGACTCGATCGCCGTCGGGATACCCACGATCATGTCACAGAGCTGAAGAACAGGGAGATGCCAATGTAAACAGCATCTGCCCGTTCTGCTTAGTGACAGCACACTGATCGTCTGCTCCATTTCATCGGAAGAAGCGATCAGTGTGGTGTCACACACAGCCACGCCCCCAGACAGTTAGAAACACGCCCCTAGGATACACTTAACCCCTACACTGCCACCTAGTGGTTAACCCCTTTACTGCCAGTGACATTTTTACAGTAATCAGTGCAATTTTATAGCATCGATCGCTGTATTAATGCCAATGGTTCCAAAAATGTGTCAAAACTGTCCGATGTGTCCGCCATAATGTCGCAGTCACAATAAAAATCGCTGATCGCCGCCATTACTAGTAAAAAAAAAAATTATTAATAAAAATGCCATAAATCTATCCCCTATTTTGTAAACGCTATAACTTTTGCGCAAACCAATCAATAAACGCTTATTACGATCTTTTTTTTACCAAAAATATGTAGAAAAATACGTATCGGCCTAAACTGAGGAAAAAAAAAGTTTTTTTATATATTTTTGGGGGATATTTATTATAAAAAAAAGTTAAAAATATTGCATTTTTTTTTCAAAATTGTCGCTCTATTTTTGTTTATAGAGCAAAAAATAAAAACCGCAGAGGTGATCAAATACCACCAAAAGAAAGCTCTATTTGTGGGAAAAAAAAGACGTCAATTTTGTTTGGAAACCACGACGCACGACCGCGCAATTGTCAGTTAAAGCGACGCAGTGCCGAATCGCAAAAAGGGGCCTGGTCAGGAAGGGGGTAAATCCTTCCAGGGCTGAAGTGGTTCAAAAAACTGAGGCCGTTTTCAGTCCTTACCTAGGAGCTTTTAGGAGTGTGGCGCCTTTGCATTTAATATTACACAGCTGGATGTGAAAGTAGAATTTGGGGAAAACCCCAACTAGTCTTAAAACTGTCCCCCTCCCACATCTAGTCTGACTAATCTGTGCAAGAAAGATGTATATATTTATCTATTTTAAGCCCGCTGTGGTCCGGTTACCTAATCTACTTCCTCTTTAACCACTTCAGCCCCGGACCAATTGGCAGCTAAAGGACCAGGCCTCTTTTTGTGATTCTGCACTGTGCTGTGCTCGCTTTAACTGACAATTGCGCGGTCGTGCGACGTGGCTCTCAAACAAAATTGGCGTCCTTTTTCTCCCCAAAATAGAGCTTTCTTTTGGTGGTATTTGATCGCCCCTGCGGTTTTTATTTTTTGCGCTATAAACAAAAGTAGAGCGACAATTTTGAAAAAATGCAATATTTTTTACTTTTTGCTATAATAAATATCCCCAAAAGATATATTAAAAATTTTTTTTTTTTCCTCAGTTTAGGCCGATACGTATTCTTCTACATATTTTTGGTAAAAAAAAATTGCAATTAGCGATTATTGATTGGTTTGCGCAAAAGCGTTTACAAAATAGGGGATAGTTTTATAGCATTTTTATTAATATTTTTTTTTTTACTAGTAATGGCGGCGATCAGCGATTTTTATTGTGACTGCGACATTATGGCGGACACATCGGACATTTTTGACACATTTTTGGGACCATTGTCATACAGCAATCAATGCTATTTAAATGCATTGATTCCTGTATAAATGACACTGGCAGTGAAAAAGTTAACCACTAGGGGGGAGGGGAGGGGTTATGGGCTGTGACATGTGTGTTTTTTTTTTACTATTAGGGGGCGGGGCTGACGTCTGACGTCATTGATCGGCTTTCCCGATGACAGGGAACGGCCGATTAGTGACAGGCAGAGTAGGAAGCGCGGGGAGAGGTTTGTTTACACAGACCTCTCCCCGTTCTTCAGCTCTGTGACCCGATCGCGGGACACCAGTGGCGATCGGGTCCGCTGGTCCCGCGGCCGGGGTCACGGAGCTCCCGACCGGGTCGCGAGCGTGCCCCCTGGGGGCACGCGTGCGACCCACGGCTAGGCAATTAAAGGGGACGCATATACGCGTCCTTTTGCCTAGCCGTGCCCTTCTGAGGACGTATATATACCGTGGGCGGTCGGGAAGCGGTTAAAATGTCTCTCTTTCACCTCCTAACACCTATGCTGAATAACCTATGTAAGAGAGATGCGTATCCTTGCTTATTTTCAGGATAGTCCGGTGCAGTCATATAAACCAGCTCCCCTATTTCAACCAGCGGTGGTTACAGGGAAGAGGAGGAAGCACCGAAAACGGCTGGGCCATGGGAATCTATGGGTGACGTCACCGCTCCTAGGCATAACCAGCAATTGTCAGAGTGCTCTCTCCGCTCCCCTGCAGCAGTGCTGGCTGACATGGGGGAGATTAGGTGACCAGACCACAGCGGGCTTAAAATAGATAAATATATACGGGTTTACTTCCTCTTTGTTTCCCTGCAAAGGTAAAGCATAATGGACTACTATGCATCGCATAATAGCCCATTATGTGTCACTTACCTGACACAGGAGCCAGCGAAGTCTCCGCTGTCCCCTTGTGTACGGCGCCTCCATCTTCTTGGTGGGTCTCACGGCTCCGGCGCTGTCATTCGACGGTGCCGCGATGACGTCACGCATGCGCACGGGATCCGCCACTCGCGGCATATTGCCGTTGAGAGCTGCGCACTCAGTGTTTTGCCTGTCTTTTGGCAAATATCTCCTAAACCAGGTAAGCCTTAATCTAGGCTTCCTGTAGGTCCAAGTGGTTTGTAAGGGTTTACAACCACTTTAAGGCTAGTGAGGGTTTGCCTGTAATTCTACTTTAGACGTACATCCTCTGTGCCGTAGTATATATGCGTTACACCGGCAAGAACAGGGTCAAAAAATAAAAAAAAGCCTGTCTGGGTCATCAAGAATTTTTCACTGATCACTGAGCAGCCCGTAGGGTGTCTGTATTACGAAAGCATGGTCTACAACATTCCATCTTTTGGAGGAACTTAAACTTGCGGCAGACATAGCTGGAAGATATTGGGTACATTTCATGCCATAACCCCCCCCCCCCACCCCAATTCAGTCTGGCTTCCCATGGCATTTTTGTACCCGGGCACTAGCGCAGCCATTAAATGCATGCTATGCACAATTTGGTATTTTTACCTTGTCCCGCCACTGGGCTCTATATTATTAGGCATTATCTGTTCTATAAACCAGTAGCCATGGATGTATGGTTGCAGTGGCGGCTGGTGTTTTTTTTTTTGGGGGGGGGGGGGGCGGCAAACAACCACCCCCCCTCGGGCGGTGGCACTGCCCCCTCTCCTGCCTGTCTTCTGTTGGTCCAGGACATACCCCATCTAGGTGGTGGGCTGCGGCAGCGGCTACAGTGTCCTCTGCTCCAGCACGGTGGACCCGACCTTGTTGGCGGGTGGCGGGCTGCAGGCAGCAGCTCCGGTGTCCTCTGCTCCAGCAGGGTGGACCCGATCTATGTGACAGGTGGCGGGCTACGGGCAGCGGCTACGGTGTCCTCTGCTCCAGCACGGTGGAACCGATCTAGGTGGTGAGTGGCGGGCTGTGGGCATCGGCTCCGGTGTCCTTTGCTCTAGCATGGTTGACCCAATCTAGGTGGCGGGTGGCGAGCTGCGGGCAGCGGCTCCGGTGTCCTCTGCTCCCAGCACAGTGGACCCGATCCGGGTGGCGGGCTGCGGGCCGCGGCTCCGGTGTCCTCTGCTCCAGCACGGCAGACCTGATCTAGGTGGCGGGCTGTGGGCAGTGGCTCCGGTGTCCTCATCTCCAGCACGGCGGCTCTCGCGTTGCTCTCCTCCTCCTAGGCGCTAGGTGTCCAATAGGATCCCCCGATGTTTCGGCAAATTGGGAAACAGATCTCACAACCCGCTTCCTGGTTGGCGGAGAGGAGATTTAGTGGGAAAACAGCAAATATTCATTCGCTATTGTCACACAACTGGGTGGGATTTGGGCACAGTGCCCTACGCCCCTGAGCCCACCCATTTTTAAAGCCTATTAGAGCCTCTGACTCTAATCAGGTCCTTCAAAAAAAACACCCCCCCCCCCCATTAGATTTCGTAGTCCGGCACCTTGTATGTAGATCAGGGGGCCGGACGCAAGAATAGAGGGGGCAGCGCCCGTGCGCCCCTAATGGACGGGTCGCCACTGTATGGTTGACTTATGGGGTATAAAGTAACGATTTTTATTGGCTTCACCCACTATCCTGAATCATTTTTGGGGATTTCTCCTTTGGGAAAGACCCATTGTGGCTCAGTGCTCTTTGGTGACCCTGGTCTTTGGGATAAATAATTAATCTGTAGCCTCCCCCACTGCACAAAATATATTCTACTTTGCATGTTCAGTACAATAATGAACACACTAACCACTGTTATTCTTTAACCAGTCTTTATTGCACGTATTCCTCGTTAACAAATGAACTGACTGCTGAATTTTATTTTTACACGTAATTACCATATATAATGATTAGTTATCTTTTAAGGTCATGCTGTAAAAACTACACCAACTACACATGTAATCAAATGGCCGACCTGTTGTTTTACTACTTTTTGTATAGTTGTAGTTGTCCACTTTGTCTTGCTTTGTGCTTGTTCTTTTTATGTTTTTTTTTGTTGTATAATAGACATGTGCACAACAAAAAAATTTGTTTATTTTCGTTTCGTTTTTTTCGCTTCCGTTGATTCGTAACGATTCGTAAATTCGTAAGTAGTTGGTGTTCGTATTCGTAACGATTCGTACATTCGTAAGAGTTATTTTTTCGTTGATTCGTTTTTCTGTTAGTTTAATTTTCGTTCATTCACTTAAAAAAATTTGTTTATTTTCGTTTCGTTTTTTTCGTTTCCGTTGATTCGTAACGATTCGTAAATTCGTAAGTAGTTGGTGTTCGTATTCGTAACGATTCGTACATTCGTAAGAGTTATTTTTTCGTTGGTTCGTTTTTCTGTTAGTTTAATTTTCGTTCATTCATTTATTCGAAATTCGGACGCATTCGTAGTTATTCGTACATTCATAACATTCGTAGATTCGTAATCGGAGCATAATTCATAATTTTATGTAATGTGTATGCTATTATTACATTTGAAGAGACACGGAAAATTACGAATCGAAAAAAAAGTTACGAATGTACGAATTTTTTCGTTCAATTCATTCGAAGCACGTTAAGCAGCGCCATTGTAAGAGACACAGAAAATTACGAATCGAAAAAAAAAAAAAAGTTACGAATGTACGAATTTTTTCGTTCATTTTCGTTGTTTCTGTTTTTGTTTTTCGGATTTTTCATTCGTACATTCGTTGTTTCTAGTTTGTTTTTTTCGGATTTTCGTTATTTTCGGATTTGTTCGATTCGAAAGATTCGTTATTCGTTAAAATTTTTAGCGAATCGTTCGTTTATTCGTGCGAAAATGAACGAACGAAAATAACGAAAAAAAAATGAAACGAATTGCACATGTCTATTGTATAAAACTTTGGAAACTGGAGGAACTTTGTTTTGCTACAATAAAGAGAAAACTTATAAGTATATATGGATATATCTTGATCAGCCATAACATTATGACCACCCATCTAAGGTTAGATTAGGTCTCTTTTTGCCACCAAAACAGCCCTGAACTGACGAAGCATGGACTTCACTAGACCTCTGAAGGAATGCTGTGGTTTCTGGTATCAAGCCGTCAGTAGCAGATCCTTTAAGTCCTGTAAATTGCGAGGTGGGACCTCCATGGATTGGACTTGTTTTTACAGTACATGCCACAGTTGGTCAATGGCATTAAAATCTGGAGAATTTGGAAGCCAAGTCAACACCTCAAACTCACTGTGTTCCTCAAACCATTCTTGTAGTCATCAGACCAGGCCACCTCCTTACATTGCTCTGTTGTCCAGTTCTTATGCTCATGTGCCCATTGTAGGAACTTTTGACAGTGGAGATGGGTCAGCATGGGCACCCTGTCCGGTCTGCGGCTACACAGCCCCATACACAACAAACAGTGATGCTTTGTGTGTTCTGCCACCTTTCTATCAGAACCAGCATTCACTTTTTCAGCCATTTGAGCTCCAGTAGCTCCAATTTTGGATTGGACTCCACAGACCAGCCTTCCCCCTCCACCTCCATCAATGAGCCTTCCCTCCCTACCTCCATCAATGAGCCTTCTCTCCCCACCTCCATCAATGAGCCTTCCCCCCCTCCATCAAGGAGCCTTCCCCCCTCCATCAATGAGCCTTCCCTCCCCCCTCCATCGATGAGTCTTCCCTCCCCACCCCCATCAATGAGCCTTCCCTCCCTACCTCCATCAATGAGTCTTCCCTCCCCCTCCATCAATGAGCCTACCCCCCCACATCAATGAGCCTTCTCTCCCCACCTCCATCAATGAGCCTTCCCTCCCCACCTCCATCAATGAGCCTTCCCTCCCTACCTCCATCAATGAGTCTTCCCTCCCCCCCTCCATCAATGAGCTTTCCCCCCTCCATCAATGAGCCTACCCCTCCCCACCTCCATCATTGAGCCTTCCCTCCCTCCTCTATAAACGAGTCTTCCCTACCCACCTCCATCAATGAGCGTTCCCTCCCTACCTCCATCAATGAGCCTTCCCTCCCTACCTCCATCAATGAGTCCCCCCCCTCCATCAATGAGCCTCCCCCCTCCATCAATTAGCCTTCTCTCCCCACCTCCATCAATGAGCCTTCCCCTCCCAACCTCCATCAATGAGCCTTCCCCCCCCCATCAATGAGCCTTAACTCCCCACCTCCATCTATGATCCTGCCCTCCCCACCATCAATGAGCCTTCCCTCCTCACCTCGCATCAATAAGTCTTCCTTCCCCACAACCATCAATGGGCCTTCTTTCCCCACCTCCATCAATGGGCCTTCCTTCCCCACCTCCATCAATGGGCCTTCCTTCCCCACCTCCATCAATGAGCCTTCACTCCCCACCTCCATCAATGATCCTTCCCTCTCCACCACCATCAATGAGCCTTTCCTCCCCACCTCCATCATTGAGCCTTGGCCGTCCATGACCCTGTCGCCGGTTCACTGGTTTTCCTTCTTTTGACCACTTTTGGTCGGTCCTGACCACTGCAGACCGGGAACATCCCACAAGAGCTGCAGTTTTGGAGTTGATCTGACCCAGTAGTCTAGGCATTACAGTTTGGCCCTTGTCAAAGTTACTTGTGAGCAGGGTACAGCGTGGTGTGGCGGGCAGTAAACCCACAGAGTTCGAAATAGTCAAGAGCAGTATATAGTAGAAAAGGTTCAACGCAGTACAACTAGGCCCAGTGGGTAGGCACAACTGTCCAGAGCTACTTATGAACTGTAACAGCGGTTTGTAGACTTGAGAGATACCAACAGCGTCTGCAACGAGGAGCGTAATGCGGCCTGGCCAGTCCACACCCAAAGAGGAGGCTTCCTGAAGCGAGCAAGACGTACTTGCCACCTCATCCCTTTAAACTGGAACACATATTAATTACACAGGTTCTCTGGCTTATTAAGGTGGAAATTAAACTCACTTAATGCCCTGTCTGCATTAAATTAGCCATAGAACCTGTGTAATTAATATGTGTTCCAGTTTAAAGGGATGAAGTGGCAACCCTAAGTCCCTCCTCCTCCAGAACCTTTCCCTATCTCAAGCACTGTCCTTGCCAGATGGGGAACCTGTCCCTACACTACGCACTTGCGAAATGCGTGCCAAGCCTGGAGCCAGGGTCTTAAATAGACCGTGTCTGACCCAGTGGCGGCTGGTGAAGTTTTAGGATGGGGGGGCGCCAGACCCCGCCCTTCCTTTTTGACCGCTCCCCCTTCTCCTAAGCCACACCCCTTATATAAACCACCCACTCTGTCCCCTGTACTCCAATTGCTTCCACCCATAGTGTTAGGAGTATACAGCTCAGCATCACAGGACAGAGTATATAGCTCAGGGTATACAGCTCAGCCTCACAGATCAGGGTATACAACTCAGCATCACAGATCAGGGTATACATCTCAGGGTATACAGCTCAGCCTCACAAATACGGGTATACAGCTCAGGGGATACAGCTCAGCATCACTGATTAGGGTATACAGCTCAGGGTATACAGCTCAGCATCACAGATCAGGGTATACAGATCAGGGTATATAAAGCTTAGCCTCACAGATCAGGGTATACAGATCAGGGTATATAATGCTTAACCTCACAGATCAGGGTATACAGATCAGGGTATATAAAGCTCAGCCTCACAGATCAGGGTATACAGCTCAGCATAGAGTCCTGGCTCAGATAGCACCCCGACCCCCCCCCCCCCCCCCCCCCCCCCTCACGGGACTCGCAGCTCTGACAGTGGCACTCCCCCGTAGAGCTTGTGGCTGTAGGCTCTCACAACCCCCCCCCCCCGTGGAGCTCATGGCTCTAACAGCACACCATTGTGGGGCTCACGGCTCTGACAGGACCCCCCCCCCCCCCCCCCACGGATGTTCGGGCACTTACCGCCAGGCTGATATCCTATCCAATTGCTCCTGGGTCTCCACCAGAGCAGAAGCTGCGGCAGAGGTATCCTTCCTCCAGTCCAGCTCGTGTGTACTCTGCTCCTCTTCCTAAGCGCCAGGCATCCAATAGCAACGTCTGGTTCTTTGGCCGATCAGGAAGCAGATCTGATGCCCTGCGTCCTGATTGGTGGGGAGGAACGTTAGTGTGAAAATAGCGAAAATTCATTTGCTATCGTCACACAATTGGGTGGGATCAGGGCACACTCTCTGCACCCGAGCCCACCCTATTTTGAAGCCTATTAGAGCCTCTGGCTCTAATCAGGTGCTTAAAAAAAAACACACCCGCCCACCCCCGCCATAGGAATTCATGTGTCCGGCGTCCTGAAAGGGGCCGAGCACAAGGAGGGGGGGGGCCGTGTGCCCAAAATTCACGGGCCGCCACTATTCTAATAATCTCATGTGGGGCTCCAGCGTCCAATCAGATAGCTGTCTCCCTGTGACTGCAGAAAGTCATAGAGGAACCAGGTTCCTCCTATACAGATTGCGCCTGTCTACATGTTCAAACAACTTCAGAGCCAACATGTTCACTTGCTGCCTAATATATCCCACCCAATTTCAAGTGCCATTGTCACAAGATAATCAATTTATTATCACTTTAGCTATCAGTGGTCATAATGCTATGGCTCAGCTAGTCTAAAAATGTCCTTTTTTTTTTAATTGTGAAAGATAATGTTACGCCGAGTAATTGATACCCAACATGTCACGCTTCCAAATTGCGCCCGCTCGTGGAATGGCGACAAACTTTTACCCTTAAAAATCTCCATAGGCGACGTTTAAAACATTCTACGGGTTGCATGTTTTTTTAGTTACAGAGGAGGTCTAGTCCTAGAATTATTTCTCTCGCTCTACTGATCGCGGCGATACCTCACATGTGTGGTTTGACCACTGTTTTCATATGCGGGGCGCTACTCACGTATGCGCTCGCTTCTGCGCGCGAGCTCGGCGGGACGGGTCGCTTTCTTATGTATTTAATTTTTTTTTTTTTTTTTTTTTACACTGTTTTTAAAAAAAATAAAAATTTGGGTCACTTTTATTCCTATTACAAGGTACAATGTAAACATCCCTTGTAATAGAAAAAAGCATGACAGGTCCTCTTAAATATGAGATCCGGGGGTCAAAAAAACTTCACATCTCATAGTTACACTAAAATGCAATAAAAGAAAAATTGTAATTTGAAAAAAATGACAACAGAAAAATGTACCTTTAACCACATACAGACCGGACCAATTTGCAGCCAAAGGACCAGGCCCCTTTTTGCGATTCGGCACTACGTCGCTTTAACTGACAATTGCGCGGTCGTGCGACGGGGCTCCCAAACAAAATTGACGTCCTTTTTTTTCCCACAAATAGAGCTTTCTTTTGGTGGTATTTGATCTCCCCTGCGGTTTTTATTTTTTGCGCTATAAACAAAAAAGCGTGACAATTTTGAAAAAAAACGCATTCTTTTTTATTTTTTTGCTATAATAAATATCCCCCAAAAATATATAAAAAAACATATTTTTTCCTCAGTTTAGGCCGATACGTATTCTTCTACATATTTTTGGTAAAAAAATTCGCAATAAGCGATTATTGATTGGTTTGCGCAGAAGTTATAGCGTTTACAAGATAGGGGATAGTTTTATAGCATTTTTATTAATAATTTTTTTTATTAGTAATGGCGGCGATCAGCGATTTTTATTGTGACTGCGACATTATGGCTGACTCATCGGACATTTTTGACACATTTTTGGGACCATTGTCATTTATACAGCAATCAATGCTATTTAAATGCATTGATTCCTGTATAAATGACACTGGCAGTGAAGGGGTTAACCACTAGGTGTCAGTGTAGGGGTTAAGTATGCCTAGGGGTGTGTTTCTTACTGTGGTGGGGGGCGTGGCTGTCATCTAGTGAATGCTGATCTCTGCTCCAATCACAGGGAGCAGAGATCGGCGTCACTAGTTGCTAGGCAGAACGGGGAGATGCTGTTTATTTCCGCATCTCCCCGTTCAGCCTTCCCGTGAGACGATCGCGGGGGTCCCCGCGGCGATCGAGTCCGCGGGACCCGCGACCGGCCTTCACGGGGGTCCCGACTGGCGCGGGAGCGCGCCGCTCCCGGCGTGCTCCCAATGGCACGGAGGCATTTAAAAAGGGAATTATATATACGCCCTTATGCCTGTCCATGCCATTCTGCCGACGTACATCGGCGTGCGCCGGTCGGGAAGCGGTTAAGACGTATGGGCGGAAGTGACGTTTTGACATAGCTTCCGCCCTGCTATGGTTTGGAGACGGGTGGGGGCCACCTTAGCCTCCCTCGTTTTCATACCCAGCCACAAATAGGACCTGGTCGCCCCTTTCCCGCCACGATAACGGTGATCTTAAGGCGAGTCCACCACAGAGACCACCATTATCGTTAACCGAACCGCCGCCTAAAGAGATGGATACCTCGGTTGTGGCAGCAGCAGCAGCTGCCATTACCGAGATATCCCTCTTCAAAGTCAAGACGTATATAGTCACGCGGTGGTCGGTGGGCGTCGCTTCTGTCATCCATAGGTATGGAGCCGAGTGGGGGCCAACTTTTCCTCACTTGACTCCATGCCTCACAGGGTAAAGGATCGGATCGTCTCCGCCAGCTACCGATGGCTCCGGTAAGCGACGGAGATGACCGGAACGTGGCGGGAAAAGGTGGGCACCGCTCCTGCCCCCGATAAAAGTCATCTGGTGGCGAATCCGCTGCGAAGACCGCTTTTATCTGAAAGCGGACTGCCCGCCGTTTCTGAAAATACTGGGGCTATGGCGACTATCGGTATTCAACGTCAAAGTACCGACGTATAGCGATGGCGGGCAGTCCGAAAGTAGACATGTGCACAACAAAAAAATGTGCTTATTTTCGTTTCGTTTTTTTCATTTCCGTTGATTCGTAACGATTCGTACATTCGTAAGTCGTCGGTGTTCGTATTGGTAACGATTCGTACATTCGTAAGAGTTATTTTTTCGTTGATCCGTTTTTCCGTTAGTTTAATTTTCGTTTATTCGTTTATTCGAAATTCGGACGCATTCGTAGTTATTCGTACATTCGTAACATTCGTACATTCGTAACATTCGTAACATTCGTAGATTCGTAATCGGAGCATAATTCATAATTTTATGTAATGTGTATGCTATTATTACATTTTAAGAGACACGGAAAATTACGAATCGAAAAAAAAAAGTTACGAATGTACGAATTTTTTCGTTCAATCCATTCGAAGCACGTTAAGCAGCGCCATTGTAAGAGACACGGAAAATTACGAATCGAAAAAAAAAAAGTTACGAATGTACGAATTTTTTTGTTCAATCTATTCGAAGCAAGTTAAGCAGTGCCATTATAAGAGACACGAAAAATTACGAATCGAAAAAAAAAAAAAGTTACGAATTTTTTCGTTCAATCCATTCGAAGCACGTTAAGCTGCGCCATTGTAAGAGACACGAAATATTCTGAATCGAAAAGAAAAAAAAGTTACGAATGTACGAATTTTTTCGTTCAATCCATTCGAAGCACGTTAAGCAGCGCCATTGTAAGGGACACGGAAAATTACGAATCGAAAAAAAAAAAAAGTTACGAATGTACAAATTTTTTCGTTCAATCTATTCGAAGCAAGTTAAGCAGCGCCATTGTAAGGGACACGGAAAATTACCAATTCAGCAAAAAAAAAAAAAAGTTACGAATGTACAAATTTTTTCGTTCATTTTCATTTTCGTTGTTCCTGTTTTCGTTTTTCGGATTTTCTTCATTCGTACATTCGTTGTTTCTAATTAGTTTTTTTCGGATTTTCGTTATTTTCGGATTCGTTCGATTCGAACGATTCGTTATTCGCTAAAAAATTTTAGCGAATCGTTCGTTCATTCGTACGAAAACGAACGAATGAAAATAACCAAAAAATTTGTTTATTTTCGTTTTTTTTTCGTTTCCGTTGATTCGTAACGATTCGTAAATTCGTACGTCGTCGGTGTTCGTATTCATAACGATTCGTACATTCGTAAGAGTTATTTTTTCGTTGATTCGTTTTTCCGTTAGTTTAATTTTCGTTTATTCGTTTATTCGAAATTCGGACGCATTCGTAGTTATTCGTACATTCGTAACATTCGTAGATTCGTAATCGGAGCATAATTCATAATGTTATGTAATGTGTATGCTATTATTACATTTTAAGAGACACGGAAAATTACGAATCGAAAAAAAAAGTTACGAATGTACGAATTTTTTAGTTCAATCAATTCGAAGCACGTTAAGCAGCGCCATTGTAAGAGACACGAAAAATTACGAATCGAAAAAAAAAAAAAAAGTTACGAATGTACGAATTTTTTCGTTCATTTTCATTTTCGTTGTTCCTGTTTTCGTTTTTCGGATTTTCTTCATTCGTACATTCGTTGTTTCTAATTAGTTTTTTTTCAGATTTTCGTTATTTTCGGATTCGTTCGATTCGAATGATTCGTTATTCGTTAAAATTTTTAGCGAATCGTTTGTTCATTCATACGAAAACGAACGAAAATAACGAAAAAAAAAAAAACGAAAAAACGAATTGCACATGTCTATCCGAAAGTGGTTGATGCAATTCGGACTGAGCGTCTCCCGTGTTCATCCGGTGGCTTCACTGGGACCTCCGGGAGATTACGGCGAGCTCGGCGCTCCCAGGACTCCCAGCGCCCCCCCTTTCATGTCACGCCGCAAATGTTTACACACTCTCAGCTGACACATCAAGCCGGCTGACAATAGGCCTCGTAATCTCTTCCGTAAGAAGATTAGAAACAAAGCGAAGCCAGAAACGTGTTGTGTTTTTCTAGGCATTATGGGATCCCATCTAGATGGAGGAAAGCCGGCAATTCTGAGCGCCTTCATTGCATAACAAAAATAATAACAGGAATTAAACGATTACATCGGATTATATAATGTTATTGCTGCCCGCTGGATCTCACAGTTTAACGAGCTGTTTAGATGACCTTTTAATTATATGGGCTCACGAGTCACGGAAAAAGGTGGCATAGACATTCGGTAATGGTGGCCCGATCCAGATCAGTTCGGAATCACACGGTGATCAAAAATGTTGACGGGGCAAGAAAAACACCATATAAAAAAAAACAGCAAACTAAAAATAATTACAGGCAAAAGCGTTTTACTGAGCCGCCTCTCCTCCGCCTATCCAACCGCGTGGGGAAAAAAATCGAGATTGGGTACAAAAAGTTTTTGCCCCCTTTCCTGATTTTCTATTTTTTTATTTTTTTGCATATTTGTCACTAGACATGTCCACAATAGAAAAACGTGTTTAGTTTCTGTTCGTTTCCGTTGATTCGTAACGATTCGTAATTTCGTAAGTCGTCGGTGTTCGTATTCGTAACGATTCGTATTTTCGGAAGAGTTATTTTTTCGTTGATTCGTTTTTCTGTTAATTTTCGTTTATTCGAAATTCGGACGCATTCGTATTTTCGTAGATTTAGTTACATTCGTACTTTCGTAAGATTGATTTATTCGTACTTTCGTAACATTGTTTTCGTAGATTCGTAATCGGAGCATAATTCATAATTTTATGTAATGTGTATGCTATTATTACATTGTAAGAGACACGGAAAATTACGAATCGAAAAAAAAAAAAAGTTACGAATGTACAAATTTTTTCGTTCAATCCATTCGAAGAACGTTAAGCAGCGCCATTGTAAGGGACACGGAAAATTACCAATTCAACAAAAAAAAAAAATTTACGAATGTACGAATTTTTTTGTTCAATCCATTCGAAGAACGTTAAGCAGCGCCATTGTAAGGGACACGGAAAATTACAAATTCAACAAAAAAAAAAAAGTTACGAATGTACGAATTTTTTTGTTCATTTTGATTTTCGTTGTTCCTGTTTTAGTTTTTCGGATTTTCTTCTTTCGTAGTTTCGTTGTTTCTAATTTGGTTATTTCGGATTTTTGTTGTTTTTCATATTTGTTCGTTTCGATAATTCGTTAAAATTTTTTGCGAATCATTCGTTCATTCGTACGATAACGAATGAACGAATATAACGAATTGCACATGTCTATTTGTCACACTTAAAGGATTCAGATCATCAAACAAATGTTAAGTATAGGTAAATGCAGCGCTTTAAATAATGAAATCATATCATATATCTCAAATAAGCGTTGAATTAACGACTTGACGTCCGTGCTATAGCCAAAAATGACCTCAAATACCGGGAGGGGCGTCCATGTACGTCCTGCCATTCTCGCGCCGCCTGCGCGCCCGGTGCGCTCTGTGATGGCCGAGTTCACATATAAATAATCCAAATAAATGCTGAGTGCACCCCTTGTGAAGAAGGATCAAAGAGTAATGAGCGAGTTTTGCTGCTCTGTTTGTTAGACAGCAATTGGTTCTGGTGAGTTTGCACTCTATATGTTAGACAGCAATTAGACATGTGCAATTCGTTAAATTTTTTTTAGTTTTTCGTTTTTTTTCGTTATTTTCGTTCGTTCGTTTTCGTACGAATGAACGAATCATTCGAATCGAACGAATCCGAAAAACAACGAAAATCCGAAAAAAAAAATTAGAAACAACGAATGTACTAATGAAGAAAATCCGAAAAACTAAAAAATTCGCACATTCGTAACTTTTTTTTCGATTCGTAACTTTTTTTTTTCGATTCGTAACTTTTTTTTTTCGATTCGTAAATTATTAAAATGTAATAATAGCATACACATTACATAAAATTATGAATTATGCTCCGATTACAAATCTACGAATGTTACAAATGTACGAATAAATACGAATGCGTCCGAAAATTAAACTAACGAAAAAACGAATCAACGAAAAAATAACTCTTACGAATGTACGAATAAATACGAATCCGAACACCGACGACTTACGAATGTACGAATCGTTACGAATCAACGGAAACGAAAAAAACGAAACGAAAAAAAACTAATTTTTTTGTTGTGCACATGTCTAACAGCAATTGATTCTGGTGAGTTCGCACTCTATATGTTAGACAGCAATTGTTTCTGGTGAGTTCGCACTCTATATGTTAGACAGCAATTGATTCTAGTGAGTTTGCACGCTATATGTTAGACAGCAATTGATTCTGGTGAGTTTGCACGCTATATGTTAGACAGCAATTGATTCTGGTGAGTTCGCACTCTATATATTAGACAGCAATTGATTCTGGTGAGTTTGCACTCTATATGTTAGACAGCAATTGATTCTGGTGAGTTCGCACTCTATATGTTAGACAGCAATTGATTCTGGTGAGTTTGTACACTATATGGTAGACAGCAATTGATTCTGGTGAGTTTGCACTCTATATGTTAGACAGCAATTGATTCTGGTGAGTTTGCACTCTATATGTTAGACAGCAATTGATTATGGTGAGTTTGCACGCTATATGCTAGACAGCAATTGATTCTGGTGAGTTTGCACTCTATATGTTAGACAGCCATTGATTCTGGTGAGTTCATACTCTATATGTTAGACAGCAATTGATTCTGGTGAGTTTGCACTCTATATGTTAGACAGCAATTGGTTCTGGTGAGTTTGCACTCTATATGTTAGACAGCAATTGGTTCTGGTGAGTTTGCACTCTATATGTTAGACAGCAATTGATTCTGGTGAGTTCGCACTCTATATGTTAGACAGCAATTGATTCTGGTGAGTTTGCACGCTATATGTTAGACAGCAATTGATTCTGGTGAGTTTGTACACTATATGTTAGACAGCAATTGATTCTGGTGAGTTTGCACTCTATATGTTAGACAGCAATTGATTCTAGTGAGTTTGTACACTATATGTTAGACAGCAATTGATTCTGGTGAGTTTGCACTCTATATGCTAGACAGCAATTGATTATGGTGAGTTTGCACGCTATATGCTAGACAGCAATTGATTCTGGTGAGTTTGCACTCTATATGTTAGACAGCTATTGATTCTGGTGAGTTCATACTCTATATGTTAGACAGCAATTGATTCTGGTGAGTTTGCACTCTATATGTTGGACAGCAATTGATTCTGGTGAGTTCGCACTCTATATGTTAGACAGCAATTGATTCTAGTGAGTTTGCACTCTATATGTTAGACAGCAATTGATTCTGGTGAGTTCACACTCTATATGTTAGACAGCAATTGATTCTGGTGAGTTCGCACTCTATATGTTAGACAGCAATTGATTCTGGTGAGTTCGCACTCTATATGTTAGACAGCAATTGATTCTGGTGAGTTTGCACGCTATATGTTAGACAGCAATTGATTCGGGTGAGTTTGCACTCTATATGTTAGACAGCAATTGATTATGGTGAGTTTGCACTCTATATATTAGACAGCAATTGATTCTGGTGAGTTTGCACTCTATATGTTAGACAGCAATTGATTCTGGTGAGTTCGCACTCTATATGTTAGACAGCAATTGGTTCTGTTGAGTTTGCACTCTATATGTTAGACAGCAATTGATTCTGCTGAGTTTGCACTCTATATGTTAGACAGCAATTGATTCTGGTGAGTTTGTACTCTATATATTAGACAGCAATTGATTCTGGTGAGTTTGCACTCTATATGTTAGACAGCAATTGGTTCTGGTGAGTTTGCACTCTATATGTTTGGTGGAAGCAAGAATGCCAAAAGTGAAGGTTCCCACACGGTCGATTATCTTTGTTTTTATATGAACTTTACAATTTGTTAATGCTTTAACAGCTTCATATTTGGCTGCTCAAGGACCAGGCCATTTTTTTTTTGCGATTCGGCACTGTGTCGCTTTAACTGACAATTGCGCAGTTGCGCGACGCTGTACCCACACAAAATTGACGTCCTTTTTTTCCCGCAAACAAAGCTTTCTTTTGGTGGTATTTGATAACCTCAGCGGTTTTTATTTTTTGCGCTATAAATAAAAGAAGAGTGACAATTTTTTGTTAAAAAAAAACACAATATTTTGTACTTTTTGCTATAACAAATATCCCCAATTTTTAAAAAAAAAACAAAAATTTTTTTCCTCAGTTTAGGCCGATATGTATTCTTTTACATATTTTTGGTAAAAAAAAAAACGCAATAATCGTATATTGATTGTTTTGCGCAAAAGTTATAGCGTCTACAAAATAGATTTATGGCATTTTTATTATTATTATTATTTTTTTTTACTAGTAATGGCGGCGATCAGCGATTTTTATCGGGATATTGCGGCGGAAAAATCGGACACTTTTGACACATTTTTGGGACTATTGGCATTTATACGGTATAATCTCAGTGCTATATGACACTGGCAGGGAAGGGGCTAACACTAGGGGGCGGTCAAGGGGTTAACTGTGTTCCCTATGTGTGTTCTAACTGTGGGGGGATGGGACTGTCTAGGGGAAGAGAAATCAGTGTGCATACTTAGTATGAACACACGATCTGTCTCTACTCCCCTGAAAGAACCGTTCTAGTTCTGTAACGAGCAATTGCCGGTGCCCGGCAGTCATCGTGCCCACCACGCACTCGCATCAGCTCCTGGGACACACTTTGGGTGCTTGCGCCACCGGAGGCGTCTTAAAGAGCCTACATACATCTATGACAGCTCACGCAAGGGGAGCCAACCTGCCGCAGTATAACTGCGGCGGCTGGTCCAGAAGCGGTTAAAGGACTATTTTTTGTCACCATGTATGCAGTGTAATACCACGTCACTTCAGTTTTGTATTGATTGTCAATATTCGCATTAATTTAATGCTTATTTGAGATATATGAAATTAAGTATAGGTAATGCAGCGCTCTAAATAATTAAATAATTTCATTAATTTAGTTAATTAATTAATTATTAATTAATATTTTAACACAGTGTAAAATATGTGTAGAATGCAGATATACAGACACAAACAATAAGTATAGGTAATGCAGCGCTCTAAATAATGAAATATTGTTTGTGTCTGTATATCTGCATTCTACACATATTTTACACTGTCACACATTGACCAACCTAGCTACAATGTAAAGTAGTGAGTGTACAGCTTGTATAACAGTGTAAATTTCCTGTCCCCTCAAAATAACTCAACACACAGCTAATGGCTAAATCGCTGGCAACAAAAGTGAGTACACCCCTAAGTGAAAATGTCCAAATTTGGCCCAAAGTGTCAATATTTTGTGTGGCCGCCATTATTTTCCAGCACTGCCTTAACCCTCTTGGGCATGGAGGTCACCAGAGCTTCACAGGTTGGCACTGGAGTCCTCTTCCCCTCCTCCATGATGACATCACGGAGCTGGTGGATGTTAGAGACCTTGCACTTCTCCATCTTCCGTTTGAGGATGTCCCACAGATGATCAATAGGGTTTAGGTCTGGAGACATGCTTGGTCAGTCCATCACCTTTACCCTCAGCTTCTTTAGCAAGGCAGTGGTTGTCTTGGAGGTGTGTTTGGGGTGGTTATCATGTTGGAATACTGCCCTGCAGGCCCAGTCTCTGAAGGGAGGGGATCATGCTCTGCCTCAGTATGTCACAGTACATGTTGGCATTCATGGTTCCCTCAATGATCTGTAGCTCCCCAGTGCCGGCAGCACTCATGCAGCCCCAGACCATGACACTCCCACCACCATGACACTCCCACCACCATGCTTGACTGTAGACAAGACACACTTGTCTTTGTCCTCCTCACCTGGTTGCCCCCACACACGCCTGACACCATCTGACACCAAATACGTTTATCTTGGTCTCATCAGACCACAGGACATGGTTCCAGTAATCCATGTCCTCTGCTTGTCTTCAGCAAACTGTTTGCAGGCTTTCTTGTGCATCATCTTTATTTGATGCAGTGTGTAGCATTTGGTCTGAGCACTGACAGACTGACCCCCCCACCCCTACAACCTCTGCAGCAATGCTGGCAGCACTCATACGTCTATTTCCCAAAGACAACCTCTGGATATGACGCTGAGCACGTGACCTCAACTTCTTTGGTCGACCATGGCGAGGCCTGTTCTGAGGGGAACCTGTCCTGTTATACCGCTGTATGGTCTTGGCCACCGGCTGCAGCTCAATTTCAGGGTCTTGGCAATCTTCTTATAGCCTAGACCATCTTTATGTAGAGCAACAATTCTTTTTTTTCAGATCCTCAGAGAGTTCTTTGCCATGGGGTGCCATGTTGAACTTCCAGTGACCAGTATGAGAGAGTGAGAGCGATAACACCAAATTTACCACACCTGCTCCCCATTCACACCTGAGACCTTGTAACACTAACGAGTCACATGACACCGGGGAGGGAAAATGGCTAATTGGGCCCAATTTAGACATTTTCTCTTAGGGGTGTACTCACTTTTGTTGCCGGCGGTTTAGACATTAATGGCTGTGTGTTGAGTTATTTTGAAGCACATTTACACTGTTATACAAGCTGTAAACTCTCTACTTTACATTGTAGACAAGTGTCATTTCTTCAGTGTTGTCACATGAAAAGATAGAAGAAAATATTTACAAAAATGTGAGGGGTGTACTTACTTTTGTGAGATACTGTATCTCATATTACACAAACGTGTATAAATAAAATAGCAATTGAGGCTGTATAATAATGTGGTGTGACTAACAAGCTTGTGTCAAAAAATATATTTGTAGGTGTAGTGCTTTAACCCTAGAGGAGCCACTGGTTGATTGGGTCCTTCTGTGTGATGACCCAATCAGGTAGTACCTTATTTCACTGACACTCTCTTGCCACTCCAGATAACACAGCAGTGTCCTCGGCAGGGCCGGGTCAAGGGATGGGCAGAAGGGACAGGCGCCCAAGGTGCAGCTGTGGGGGAGGGTGGGGGGAGCAGACCCTTGCCACACACAAGCTCTAGATCAGTGGCTAGCAACTACTAGGCTTCTCTGACCACCATTGCTGTCACACTAATGTGCCCCCTCTCCGCCCACAATGAAAAACACACCGTGAATTTTGCAACTACCTTCTGGTTGTCAACAAGCAAGCAATTGGCTATGCATGTGCAGTTCAAACTCAATGCCAGCTGGAGCAAGGCGGCAGATTTGACCCAGGGTGGTACACCCCTTTCTAAAGCATGCATTAGGAGTCTAAAAAGGGGGGGCAGTTCCTCATCCTTGCACTGAACCAGCCTGTCTTGGTAGTGGTCCTCAGTGATAATTCTTCTCTTGCAGAGTCTCCTCTCCACTTACACAACACTATGCCCACTGTAACTCCGCCCCTGTTGGCCACAATGCCACACATCCATCAGAGAATTTAACATTTTAGCCAGTGCAAATGGCAGCCTCTCTCATAGCAGCACTGAATCCACACACAGTCTATGATGCTCCCAGCACAGCACAGGAACAGCTACACAGTCTCTGACTTTCTTAGCACAGTAACTCTCACAGTGGTGAACAGCGCAATTTTCTGGTTGTGTCCATGTTGGTTTTAAGTATATCAGGAGGTGTAGTCCCTTTCTCCCCTGGAGCCCAAAACACAGCAGCCCTGAAACTGTACACTGTTGGAACAGCAGCCCTGGAAGTGTACACTGCAGGAACAGCAGTCTCTGGAACTGTATACTGCAGGAACAGCAGTCTCTGGAACTGTACACTGCAGGAACAGCAGTCTCTGGAACTGTATACTGCAGGAACAGCAGTCTCTGGAACTGTACACTGCAGGAACAGCAGTCTCTGGAACTGTACACTGCAGGAACAGCAGCCCTGGAAGTGTACACTGCAGGGACAGCAGTCTCTGGAACTGTACACTGCAGGGACAGCAGTCTCTGGAACTGTACACTGCAGGAACAGCAGTCTCTGGAACTGTACACTGCAGGAACAGCAGCCCTGGAAGTGTACACTGCAGGAACAGCAGTCTCTGGAACAGCAGGTCTGTAGATAGCGTAGTACAGCAGCCCCTGACTGTCTAGAACAGCTCTACACACTTTGTTCCTCTGCACAGCCAACTATCAGGAATCAGCAGCAGGGATGACGAGATCTGCGTGGCTACACTCAGGAGACGGAGACCAGAAAAATTGTTATGAGCGAACACGCTCATTTATTACATGGCCCATCCTCACGTTTTTATGCAGGAATTTTCTGACAGGTTCATACATGAATATTGTGTGTAAATTACCCTTGGGCTACATTCTCATGGCCATAAAACTGCTATAAAAATGTTACTGAACATTTGACAAGGAACAAATGTTCCTGCATAAAATATCTATAAGCAGATCCTTTTTTTGATGTGTTTAACCACTTCAGCCCCGGAAGAATTTACCCCCTTCCTGACCAGAGCACTTTTAGCGATTTTTCCCCACAAATAGAGCTTTCTTTTGGTGATATTTGATCACCTCTGCGTTTTTTATTTTTTTTTGCGCTATAAACAAAAAAAGAGCGCCAATTTTGAAAATAAATATCCCCAAAAAGTATATAAAAAACGAATTTCTTTCTCAGTTTAGGCCGATACGTATTCTTCTACATATTTTTGGTAATAAAAAAAAAAAAACGCAATAAGCGTATATTGATTGGTTTGCGCAAAAGTTGTAGCGTCTACACAATAGGGGATAGATTTATGGCATTTTTATTATTAATCTTTTTTTAGTAGTAATGGCGGCGATCTGTGATTTTTATCATGACTGCGACATTACGGCGGACACATCGGACACTTTTGACACTATTTTGGGACCATTGTCATTTATACAGCGATCAGTGCTACACAAATGCACTAATTACTGTGTAACTGACACTGGCAGGGAAGGGGTTAAACACTAGGGGGCAGTTAAGGGGTTAAGTGTGTCCTGGGGAGTGTTTCTAACTGTGGGGGGGATTGTCTGACTAGAACATGACAGAGATCACTGCTCCCGATGACAGGGAGCAGTAGATCTCTGTCATGTTGCTAGGCAGAACAGGGAAATTTGCCTTGTTTACATAGGCATCTCCCCGTTCTGCCACTCCGTGGCACGATCGCAGTGGTGTTTCAAACGCAACTTTTTGGGGAAAGGAATCGAATTTCGGGAATTAAAAAAAAACAAAAAACTGTAAAGTTAGCCAATTTTTCTTGTATAATGTGAGAGATGATGTTACGCCAAGTAAATAGATACCTAACATGTCACGCTTCAAAATTGCGCATGCTCATGGAATGACGTCAAACTATGGTACTTAAAAATCTCCATAGGTGAAGCTTTAAAAATGTTTACAGGTTACCAGTTTAGAGTTACAGAGGAGGTATAGTGCTAGAAATAGTGCCCCTCGCTCTAACAATCGCGGCGATACCTCACATGTGTGGTTTGAACACCGTTTTCATATGTGGGCACGACTTACGTATGCTTTTGTTTCTGTGCGCGAGGTCGGAGGGATGGGGGTCCTTTTTTTTTTAAATCTTATTTATTTTACTTTATTATATTATATTTTATATTTAAATTTTATTTATATTTACAATGTTTTGGTCACTTTTAATCCTAATACAAGGAATGTAAACATCCCTTGTAATACACTTAAAAGCAAAAAAAAAAAAATAAATTTTACTTTTACTAATAAAGAAAAAGCCCCCTTGAGGGCGTTAGGTGGAAGTGACGCGAGACGTGGCTCCGGTCCTCCAAGGGCATAGAGTCGAGTGTGGGCCATCTTGCACTTACTAGTTTTGCCCTCACTTCCCCTACTAGTTTCGCCATAACTGACATCATCGGGAAACTGACGTCATCTGGGGTGTCAGTTATGACGAAACTAGTAGGGTGTAGTTTATGCTCAGTTACACCACGCTAG
Organism: Lithobates sylvaticus; assembly: GCA_028564925.1. Taxonomy (NCBI): domain Eukaryota; kingdom Metazoa; phylum Chordata; class Amphibia; order Anura; family Ranidae; genus Lithobates; species Lithobates sylvaticus. The sequence goes on along the minus strand of CM053028.1, from coordinate 10,107,682 downwards.
TTTGTATGAGATCTGCAGATTGTTTTATCCAGGAATATGTTAATCTGCAGCTCGCATACAAACTAGTGTGGTGTAACTGAGCATAAACTCCACCCTACTAGTTTCGTCATAACTGACACCCCCGATGACATCAGTTCCCCGATGACATCAGTTATGACGAAACTAGTAGGGTGGAGTTTATGCTCAGTTACACCACGCTAGTTTGTATGCGATCTGGAGATTAAAATATTCCTGGATAAAACAATCTGCAGATCGCATACAAACTAGCGTGGTGTAACTGAGCATAAACTTCACCCTACTAGTTTCGTCATAACTGACGTCATCAGGAAACTGACGTCATCGGGGGTGTCAGTTATGACAAAACTAGTAGGGGTGGAGTTTATGCTCAGTTACACCACGCTAGTTTGTATGCGATCTGCAGATTAAAATATTCCTGGATAAAACAATCTGCAGATCGCATACAAACTAGCATGGTGTAACTGAGCATAAACTCCACCCTACTAGTTTCGTCATAACTGACACCTCCAATGACGTCAGTTTCCTGATGATATCAGTGATGACGAAACTAGTAGGGTGGAGTTTATGCTCAGTTACACCACGCTAGTTTGTATGCGCTCTGCAGATTGTTTTATCCAGGAATATTTTATTCATGTTTTGTTGGACTTTTGGAATATCAATAAACCATCACGGTTTTATACTATGTGGCGATCTTTTCCTCTTTATTTTTTTTTTTGCACCTTACCTGTGAGAAAGAAAGGGAGTAACCAGTGGAGCCGATATCAACATCACCCTGTCTACATCCAGAGGACGGATCTTTCATGTTGTAGGAACCCATGCTATACTAGGCTCCTATAATGTGGAGTCTAGCCAATCCGGTAAGGGCACAGCCTTATTCTCATCACGGGGAAAGGTGCACTTTTGGGTGTTTTGTCGTTTAGCATCCTTGAGATACGTCTGCTAAGGATATCTCACACATCACTTGTTTTGGGCTTTTTGGACTGATCACTGTTATTTATTCATGTATATTTGGTTTGGTGCGCTTTCTGAAAGTGCACCAAAGATGCAGCATGCAAGAGTTTGAATGCAGAGAGTTTGTACAGGTACGTCCCTTTAAATTTGCCGCCGTGCCATCGCGTGCGCGCCGGTCAGGACCTCTATGAGTCCGATCGCGGGTCCCGCGGACTCGATCGCCGCGGGGATACCCGCGATCGTCTCACGGGGAGGAAGAACGGGGAGATGCTAAAGTAAACAAGCATCTCCCCGTTCTGCCTAGCAACAAGTGACACTGGTCTCTGCTCCCTGTGATTGGAGCAGAGATCAGTGATGTGCCGCGCCCCCCCCCCACAGTTAGCAACACGCCCCTAGGACACACTTAACCCCTACACTGCCACCTCCTGGTTAACCCCTTCACTGCCAGTGTCATTTATACAGGAATCAATGCATTTGTATAGCACTGATTGCTGTATAAATGACAATGGTCCCAAAAATGTGTAAAAAAGGCAGATGTGTCTGCCATAATGTCGCAGTCACATCTGATCGCCGCCATTACAAGTAAAAAAAAAAACGTATTAACAAAAATGCTATAAAACTATCCCCTATTTTGTAAACGCTATAACTTTTGCGCAAACCAATCAATAATCGCTTATTGCATTTTGTTAACCAAAAATATGTAGAAGAATACGTATCGGCCTAAACTGAGGAAAAAATTATGTTTTTTTTATACATTTTAGGGGATATTTATTATAGCAAAAAGTTAAAAATAATGTGTTTTTTTCAAAATTGTCGCTCTTTTTTTGTTTATAGCGCAAAAAATAAAAACCGCAGAGGTGATAAAATACCAACGAAAGAAAGCTCTATTTGTGGGAAAAAAAAAGACGTCAATTTTGTTTGGGTGCCGCGTCGCACGACCGCAATTGTCAGTTAAAGCGACGCAATGCCGAATCGCAAAAAGTGGTCTGGTCTTAAGACAGCGAAATGGTCCGGGGCTGAAAGTGGTTAACTGCAGACTTTCAGCTTTAATTTGAGGGGATTTACATCCAAATCAGGGGAACGGTGAAGGAATTACAATGGTTTGTATATGTGCCTCCCACTTTTTAAAGGGACCAAAAGTAATGGGACAGATTAACAATCATCCATCAAACATTCACTTTTTAACCACTTCAGCCCCGGACCATTTGGCAGCCAAAGGACCAGAGGTCTTTTTCAATTTCGCACTGCACTACTTTAACTGGTAATTGCGCGGTCATGCAATTTTGTAACCAAACGAAATTTGCGTCCTTTTCTTCCCACAAATAGAGCTTTCTTTTGATGGTATTTGATTGCCTCTGTGATTTTTATTTTTTGCGATATAAACGGAAAAAGAGCGAAAATTTTGAAAAAAAAAGAGATTTTCTACTTTTTGTTATAAAAAAAATCTAATAAACTCAATTTTAGTCAAACATTTGGGCCAAAATGTATTCAGCCACATGTCTTTAGTAAAAAAAATGCCAATAAGCGTATATTTATTGGTTTGCGCAAAAGTTATAGCGTCTACAAACTAGAGTACATTTTCTGGAATTTACACCGCTTTTAATTTATGACTGCCTATTTCATTTCTTGAGGTGCTAAAATGGCAGAGAAGTACAAAACCCCCCCAAATGACCCCATTTTGGAAAGTAGACACCCCAAGCTATTTGCTGAGAGGCATGTTGAGCCCATTGAATATTTTTTTTTTTAGTCCCAAGTGATTGAATAAAGACAAAAATAAAAAAGATTTTTTTTTTTTTCAAAAAGTTGTCACTAAATGATATATTGCTCACACATGCCATAGTTATATGTGGAATTGCACCCCAAAATACATTTTGCTGCTTCTCCTGAGTATGGGGATACCACATGTGTGGGACTTTTTGGGAGCCTAGCCGCGTACGGGGCCCCGAAACCCAAGCACCGCCTTCAGGATTTCTAAGGGTGCAAATTTTTGATTTCACTCCTCACTACCTATCACAGTTTCGAAGGCCATAAAATGCCAAAATAGCACAAAACCCCCCCAAATGACCCCATTTTGGAAAGTAGACACCCCAAGCTATTTGTTGAGAGGCATGGTGAGTATTTTACAGCTCTCATTTGTTTTTGAAAATGAAGAAAGTAAAGAAAAAAAAAAATTTTTTTTTTTTTTTTTCAATTTTCAAAACTTTGTGACAAAAAGCGACATCTGCAAAATACTCACAATACCTCTCAGCAAATAGCTTGGGGTGTCTACTTTCCAAAATGGGGTCATTTTGGGGGGTTTTATGCCATCTGGGCATTCCATGGCCTCCGAAACTGTGATTGGCAGTGAGAAGTGAAATAAAAAAATTACCCCCTTAGAAAGCCTGAAGGCGGTGATTGGTTTTTGGGGTTCCGTACGCAGCTAGGCTCCCAAAAAGTCCCACACATGTGGTATCCCCGTACTCAGGAGAAGCAACAGAATGTATTTTGGGGTGTATTTCCACATATGCCCATGGCATGTTTGAGCAATATATCATTTAGTGACAACTTTTTGTAAAAAAAAAATATATATATTTTTTTTTTTTTCATTATTCAATCTCTTGGGACAAAAAAAAAAAATATTTAATGGGCTCAACATTGCTCTCATCAAATAGCTTGGGGTGTCTACTTTCCAAAATGGGGTCATTTGGGGGGGTTTGAACTGTCCTGGCATTTTATGCACAACATTTAGAAGCCTATGTCACACGTCACCCACTCTTCTAACCACTTGTAGACAAAGCCCTTTCTGACACTTTTTGTTTACATGAAAACATATTTTTTTTTTTTGCAAGAAAATTACGTTGAACCCCCAAACACTATATATAATGTTAAAGCAAAGGCCCTACAGATTAAAATGGTGGGTGTTGCATTTTTTTTTTCCACACAGTATTTGCGCAGCGATTTTTCAAACGCATTTTTTGTGGAAAAAATACACTTTTTTTTATTTTAATGCACTAAAACACACTATATTGCTCAAATTTTTGATGAAATAAAAAATATGATCTTAGGCCGAGTACATGGATACCAAACACGACATGCTTTAAAATTGCGCACAAACACGCAGTGGCGACAAACTACATACATTTTTAAAAGCCTTTAAAAGCCTTTACATGATACCACATTAGATTCACGGAGGAGGTCTACTGCTAAAATTACTGCCCTCGATCTGACCTTCGCGGTGATACCTCACATGCATGGTGCAATTGCTGTTTACATATGACGCCAGACCAACGCTTGTGTACGCCTTTGCGCAAGAGAAGGGGGGGCAGGGGTGCTTTTTTTTTTTTTTTTGTTTTTTTTTTTATTTATTTAGCTTTTTTATTTTATTTTTAAACTGTTCCTTCCATTTTTTTTCTTTGTTATGATTTTTATTGTTATCTCAGGGAATGTAAATATCCCCTATGATAGCAATAGGCAGTGACAGGTACTCTTTTTTTGAAAAAATTGGGGTCTATTAGACCCTAGATCTTTCCTCTGCCCTCAAAGCATCTGACCACACCAAGATTGGTGTGATAAAATGCTTTCCCAATTTCCCAATGGCGCGGTTTATATCCGGGAGGGGGGACATTCCCTCCCACTGCTTGTAAAAGCAGTCTAGAGGCTAATTACCCGCTAGAATTGCTTTTACATGAAAGCCGATCACTGGCTGAAAAGAATGATACCAAGATGATACCTAAACCTGCAGGCATCATTCTGGTATAACCATTCAAAGTCCAGCAACATACTGGACATATATTGTAATCTTTTTTTTTTCATGCAGTCTCTTGGCTGAACGAAAAAAAGAGATTGATTGGTGGGTATGCCCACCATTAGAATACCTCCCTTCATCCACCCACTTCTAATGATGGGCATACATGCACCATTTATATATGCCGATGCATGGGGGCATCCTCCCGCAAAAGTTATGCCGTGTACACACGGTCGGAATTTCGACCGTATGTACGTGGCATTAGGAGCCAATCGCTCCTCCCCCCCCCTGCTGCCCCCATGCTTCGGCATATATGCTCTTTTTTTTAACTGTGGTGGTGAAATCACCTCCTACAGTGTTGGAGTCGCGTCTTTATGTATCGTGGGAGCAAACGCTGTTGCTGTCAAGATAAATAAATCCGCGTTGCAACTGAATGGCGCACCTGAAAACAAAAAAATGCTTAACACTAAAACACAGTAAACAAAATTACATACCTGAAAAGCAAGCATGATAAAACATGATAAAACATAATAAAACATTGCAGAATAGAATGGAGTAAAAAAAGAGCAACAATAGAGAGAGAATAGAGTGAGAGAGAGAACAATAAAACGACAACTATTTTATTTTTTTTTATTTTTTTGAGATTCACAGGTAAAAAAGCTCCTGACTGAAGCGACTGAATCAAAACGCTACCACAAAAAAACTGTTAGCGATCGCAGGGATCAGGCCTGACTCTGCGAACGCTGCAGTTATGTGTGCTTAGTGTTTTGTAAGTGACAGTGATCGATCGATACTGCACTTGGGTGGGCTGGGCTGGGCGGAGGGGGAAAACGCAGGTGCTAGCAGGTATCTGGGCTGATCCCGCTAACAATGCGGTTTTTTTTGGAACCCTAAACTGCTGGGACGCTAGTATAGATCTGATCAGATCAGATATTGATCTGTTCAGATACTGTGCCACTAAGGGAGGTGTATGCTTTGTGCGTGGGTGTTTGCGGTACTGGCACTAACCTGGGGCGACGCAGACCTTATTTGACCCTAAAACCTAATTGATATCACCCGCCGGGCGATCAGGGGGTTAAACCGTTATTGGGTAATAAATGGCGGGTGCCCTGACAGTATAAAAAACAAGCTAACTAACCAGCGTCACCCGTAACAGTAATACAAAAAAAAAATGGTTACCTAGCGACACTAATGCAGCGATCAGAAAAACGATCGCTTAGTGACACTGGCAAAAGGGGGTGAAAGGGTTAACTAGGGGCAATCAGGGGGTTAAAACCTTTATTAGGTAATATATGGGGGTACCTGACGCTATATAAAAACCTGACGGGGAACCTAAATAACGAAATAACTAACTGGCTAACCAGCGTCACCAGTGACAGTTATACAGTGATCACTGGTGAAAGGGTTAACTCTAGGGGCAATCAAGGGGTTAAAACCTTTATTTAGGTTGTAATATGGGGGTACCTGACCTATAAAACTATTTATGAACCTATATAAACATGGCGGTTACCTAAAAAAAAAAAATGGTTACCTAGCGACAGCAGTGACACTAATACAGCGATCAGAAAAACGATCGCTTAGTGACACTGGCAAAAGGGGGTGAAAGGGTTACCTGGGGGGCAATCAAGGGGTTAAACCTTTATTAGGGGGGGGTAGGGGGCTACCTTGGACCTAAAACTAACTGCCCTGACAGTTATTACAGTCACACTGACACTAAATGCAGTGATCAGTAAAAAAATGATCACTGCAATTAGTGACACTGTGACTGGGGGGGGAGGGGGTGATCTGGGGGGTGATCTGGGGGTGACAGGGGGGTGGAATATGTGCCTAACTGTACTGGTGTCAGTGTACTGTTGTGCACTAACCTTTACATGTTCACCGATCGGCGTCTCCGGTCACATAGACCGGCGCACCGAGCGTGACATCACTTCCGCCTTCCTGTCTATACAATAGACAGCAAGGGGAAGCTTTTCATTGGCCAGGAGCGATCGCGAGTGGGTGGCCAGAAACCACTGGCCGTCCCCTCGTCCCGGATCGCTCCTGACACGATCCCGACCGTCCCCGCTGGCGGAGGGGGGTCCGATCGGACCCCCCAACCGCCTGAAGAATGGCACGTACAGGTACGTGATTCTGCCTGTATGTGCCATTCTGCCGACGTATATATACAGGGGGCGGTCGGGAAGTGGTTAATACTTTGTTGCAAATCCTTTGCAGTCAATTACAGCCTGAAGTCTGGAACACATAGACATCCCCAGACGCCGGGCTTCATCCCTGGCGATGCTCTGCCAGGCCTCTACTGCACCTGTCTTCAGTTCCTGCTTGTTCTTGGGGCATTTTCCCTTCAGTTTTGTCTTCAGCAAGTGAAATGCTCAATCGGATTCAGGTCAGGTGATTGACTTGGCCATCGCATAACATTCCACTTCTTTCCCTTAAAAAACTCTTTGGTGGCTTTTGCAGTATGCTTCGGGTCATTGTCCATCTGCACTGTGAAAAGTTCTGAAGCATTTTGCTTAATATGATCAGATAATATTTGCCCAAAACACTTCAGAATTCATCCTGCTGCTTTTGTCAGCAGTGACATCATCAATAAATACAAGAGAACCAGTTCCATTGGCAGCCATACATGCCCACGCCATGACACTACCACCACCATGCTTCACTGATGAGGTGGTATGCTTTGGGTCATGAGCAGTTCCTTCCCTTCTCCATACTCTTCTCTTCCCATCACTCTGCTACAAGTTGGTCTCATCTGTCCATAGGATGTTCTTCCAGAACTGTGAAGGCTTTTTTAGATGTTGTTTGGCAAACTCTAATCTGGCCTTCCTGTTTTTGAGGCTCACCAATGGTTTATATCTTGTGGTGAACCCTCTGTATTCACTCTGGTGAAGTCTTCTCCTGATTGTTGACTTTGACACACATACACCTACCTCCTGGAGAGTGTTCCACACATACACCTACCTCCTGGAGAGTGTTCCACGCATACACATACCTCCTGGAGAGTGTTCCACACATACACCTACCTCCCGGAGAGTGTTCCACACATACACCTACCTCCTGGAGAGTGTTCCACGCATACACCTACCTCCTGGAGAGTGTTCCACGCATACACCTACCTCCTGGAGAGTGTTCCACGCATACACCTACCTCCTGGAGAGTGTTCCACGCATACACCTACCTCCTGGAGAGTGTTCCACGCATACACCTACCTCCTGGAGAGTGTTCCACGCATACACCTACCTCCTGGAGAGTGTTCCACGCATACACCTACCTCCCGGAGAGTGTTCCACACATACACCTACCTCCTGGAGAGTGTTCCACGCATACACCTACCTCCTGGAGAGTGTTCCACACATACACCTACCTCCTGGAGAGTGTTCCACACATACACCTACCTCCTGGAGAGTGTTCCACACATACACCTACCTCCTGGAGAGTGTTCCACACATACACCTACCTCCCGGAGAGTGTTCCACACATACACCTACCTCCTGGAGAGTGTTCCACGCATACACCTACCTCCTGGAGAGTGTTCCACGCATACACCTACCTCCTGGAGAGTGTTTCACACATACACCTACCTCCCGGAGAGTGTTCCACGCATACACCTACCTCCCGGAGAGTGTTCCACGCATACACCTACCTCCTGGAGAGTGTTCCACACGTACACCTACCTCCCGGAGAGTGTTCCACACATACACCTACCTCCTGGAGAGTGTTCCACACATACACCTACCTCCTGGAGAGTGTTCCACACATACACCTACCTCCTGGAGAGTGTTCTTGATCTGGCCAACTGTTGTGAAGGGTGTTTTCTTCACCAGGGGAAGAATTCTTCGGTCACCCACCACAGTTGTTTTCCGTGGTCTTCTGGTGTTGCTGAGCTCACCGGTGCATTCTTTCTTTTTAAGGATGTTCCAAACAGTTGATTTGGCCACACCTAATGTTTTTGCTATCTCTCTGGTGGGTTTGGTTTGTTTTTTCAGCCTAATGATGGCTTCACTGATAGTGACATCTCTTTGGATCTCATATTGAGAGTTGACAGCAACAGATTCTAAATGCAAATAGCACACTTGAAATGAACTCTGGACCTTTTATCTGCTCCTTGTAAATGGGATAATGAGGGAATAACACACACCTGCCCATGGAACAGCTGAGTAGCCAATTGTCCCATTATGGTCCCTTAAAAAGTGGGAGGCACATATACAAACTGTTGTAGTTCCTACACCGTTCACCTGATTTAAAAATTAAAGCTGAAAGTCTGCAGTTAAAGCACAACTTGTTCGTTTCATTCACATTCACAAACGACAATAAATGACCCTGTGTACATGTACTGATACCCTGTTTCCCCGAAAATAAGACCTAGCGTGATTGTCGGTGATGGCTGCAATATAAGCCCTACCCTCTAATAAGCCCTACCCTGTTTCCCCAAAAATAAGCCCTACCCTGAAAATAAGACCTACAAGGACTTTAACTAGGGCTTATTTGGGGGGTAGGGCTTATATTGCAGCCATCACCGACAATCACGCTAGGTCTTATTTTCGGGGAAACAGGGTAAGATAACAGAGGAGAGTTCAGGAGCAGCTGAAAAAATGTCCAACTGCTCCTTATGCCCCCGTACACACGAGCGGATTTTCCATCGGAAAAATCTTGGATGTTTTTTCTGACGGAATTCCGCTCAAGCTTGGCTTGGATACACACGGTCGCACAAAAATTCTCTGATCTTTCGACCGCCAGGAATGCAGTGATGTACAACACTACGACGAGCCGAGAAAACTAGGTTCAATGCTTCGGAGCATGCGTTGAATTGTTTCTGAGCATGTGCAGGAATTTTTGCACGTTGGATTTGCTACAGACGAGCGCATTTTCGGATAGGAACTTTTTCCGACCGAAAAATAGAGAACCTGCTCTCAAACTTTTGCTGGCGGGAATTCCGCCAGCAAAAGTCCGATGGAGCGTACACACATTTTACGACCAAAAGCTCTCATCGGTCTTTTGATGCCAGGATGTCTGATGGTGTGTGCGGGGCATTAGGCTCCATACACACTTGGCTTAACCACTAGCTGACCGCCCACTGTCAAATGACGGCGGGACGGTTCAGCTACTGTGGCGGGACGCCGTCATATGACGTCGTCTACAATTTGGCCACTGGGGGGCGCGCGCGCGCCGCGGGAGGCGCTCGCGTGCCCGCCGCGTAGCTGGGGCCCCGGTGCGCGTGCCCGGCGGTCGCGATGACCGCCAGGCACCCGCGATTGCCCGGTAATCGAGCAGGACGTGGATCGGTGTGTGTAAACACACAGATCCACGTCCTGTCAGAGGAGAGGAGACCGATGGTGTGTCCCTTGTACATAGGGACACCGATCGGTCCCCTCCCCCAGTCAGTCCCCTCCCCCCACAGTAAGAATCACCAAGATAGGGTACACATTAACCCCCGCAGCGCCCCCTAGCGTTAACCCCTTCCCTGCCAGTCACATTTATACAGTAATCAATGCATTTTTATAGCACGGATCGCTGTATAAATGTGAATGGTCCCAAAAATGAGTCAAAAGTGTCCGAAGTGTCCGCCGCAATGTCGCAGTCACGATAAAAATCGCAAATCGCCGCCATTACTAGTAAAAAAAAAAATAATAATAAAAAAATGCTATAAATCTATCCCCTATTTTGTAGACGCTATAACTTTTGCGCAAACCAATCAATATACGCTTATTGCGATTTTTTTTACCAAAAATATGTAGAAGAATACGTATCGGCCTAAACTGAGGAAAAAATTTGTTTAAAAAAAAAAAAAAAAAATTGGATATTTATTATAATAAATAGTAAAAAATATTATGTTTTTTCAAACTTGTCCCTCTTCTTTTGTTTATAGCGCAAGAAATAAAAACCGCAGAGGTGATCAAATACCACCAAAATAAAGCTCTATCTGTGGGGAAAAAATGATAAAAATTTTATTTGGGTACAGCGTTGCATGACCGCGCAATTGTCATTCAAAATGCGACAGTGCTGAAAGCTGAAAAATGGCTTGGTCAGTAAGGAGGTGTTCGTGGCTGGTAGGCAAGTAGTTAAAAAAACATCTGTTCTGTTGGGAGTAAAAAATGCTCAGATTTTTTGTACAGTCTAGATGAGTTTTACGTTTTTTTTGCCAGTGAGCTCCAATCACAAACGCGAACCAGAAGGTTTTTCTTTTCCTGCCTCTAAACGTTGAGCTCAAAATATGTCCGTAAACCTCCTAATGTGCGTGGACACATAGGATAACATGGAGCTGCTTCTACAGGCAGAACTCACAACTCCTGTAAAAGCAACGATTTTTAAGCCAGTGCACGGAGCCTTATGCCGAGTACACACGATCGGAAATTCCGCCAGCAAAAGTCCGATGAGAGCTTTTGGTCGGAAATTCCGACCGTGTGTATGCTCCATCGGACTTTTGCTGGCGGAATTTTCACCAGCAAAAGATTGAAAGCAGGTTCTCTATTAGACATGTGCAATTCGTTTCGTTTTTTAGTTTTTTTCGTTATTTTCGTTCGTTCGTTTTCGTACGAATGAACGAATCGTTCGAATCGAACGAATCCGAATAACGAATCGTACGAATCGTACGAATCCGATTAACGAATCATTCGAATTGAACGAATCTGAAAAACAACGAAAATCCGAAAAAAACTAATTAGAAACAACGAATGTACTACGAATGAAGAAAATCCGAAAAACGAAAACAGGAACAACGAAAATGAACGAAAAAATCCGCACATTCGTAACTTTTTTTTTTTGTTGAATTGGTAATTTTCCGTGTCCCTTACAATGGCGCTGCTTAACGTGCTTCGAGTAGATTGAACGAAAAAATTCGTACATTCGTAACTTTTTTTTTCGATTCGTAACTTTTTTTTTCGATTCGTAACTTTTTTTTTTTGTTGAATTGGTAATTTTCCGTGTCTCTTACAATGGCGCTGCTTAACGTGCTTCGAATAGATTGAACGAAAAAATTCGTACATTCCTAACTTTTTTTCGATTCGTAACTTTTTTTTTTTCAAATCGTAACTTTTTTTTTCGATTCGTAAATTATTAAAATGTAATAATAGCATGGACATTACATAAAATTATGAATTATGCTCCGATTACGAATCTACGAATGTTACGAATGTACGAATAAATACGAATGCGTCCGAATTTCAAATAAACGAAAATTAAACTAACGAAAAACGAATCAACGAAAAAATAACTCTTACGAATGTACGAATCGTTACGAATAAGAACACCGACGACTTACGAATGTACGAATCAACGGAAACTAAAAAAACGAAACGAAAATAAACAAATTTTTTTCGGAAACGAAAAAAACGAAACGAAAATAAACAAATTTTTTTGTTGTGCACATGTCTATTCTCTATTTTTCCGACGCAAAAAGTTCCTATCGCAAATTCCGATCGTCTGTAGCAATTCCAACGCGCAAAATTCCTATGCATGCTCGGAAACAATTTGACGCATGCTCAGAAGCATTGAACTTCATTTTATCGGCTCGTCGTAGTGTTGTACATCATTGCGTTCTTGACGGTCGAAAGTTCAGAGAACTTTTGTGTGACCGTGTGTATGCAAGCCAAGCTTGAGCGGAATTCCGTCGGAAAAACCATCCTAGGATTTTTCGACGGAAATTCCGATTGTGTGTACGGGGCATTAGGCTGCATTCACAGCTGAGCGTATTTTTTTTTTGCACGATTTTCGCCGCGATTCTGTACAGGTCAAAAGGTCACCAATGTAAAAAGCAGAAAACACCTGTAATCTGCCAAAAAAAGAAGCTCCTGTACTTTTTTGAGCGACGGGCCTTTTTGCTTCAGGCGACAAAAACGCTCAGATTTGAACAGGGGCTATTGAAATTGCCTTGTTGGGCGTTTTTTAGAGCAGAGGCTTACAGCAGAAAAACACCCAAAAACGCCTATGTGTGAACGGAGCCTCATGCCGCGTACACACGATCAGAAATTCCGCCAGCAAAAGTCCGATGTGAGCTTTTGGTCGGAAAATGCGACCGTGTGTATGCTCCATCGGTGGAATTCCAGCCAGCAAAAGATTTAGAGCAGGTTCTCAATTTTGGAAAAAGTTCCTTTCGGAAATTCCGGTCGTCTGTAGCGATTCCGACGCGCAGAATTCCTACGCATGCTCGGAAACAATTGGACGCATGCTCGGAAGCATTGAACTTCATTTTCTCGGATCGTCGTAGTGTTGTACGTCACCGCGTTCTTGATGGTCGAAAGTTCAGCCAAGCTTGAGCGGAATTCCAACAATTTACAACACGTACGACGGGGCTAGAAAAGGGAAGTTCAATAGCCAATAGCTTCTGTCCCGTACTTGCTTCAGAGCATGCGTCGTTTTTGGTACGTCGGAACAGCATACAGACGAGCGGTTTATCCGATAGGAATTGGTTCAGTCGGAAAAGATTTTCTAGGTTTTCTAGGTCCGTCAGAATTTTCGACGTAAAAAGACCGATGGGGCACACACACGTTGGAATATACGATGAAAAGCTCCCGTCTGACTTTTTCTGTCGGAAATTCCGCTCGTGTGTACGCGGCATTATTCTTCAAAAAATATCCTAATTAGTCTCACACTCGGCCTAGACAAGGGTTGGGAAGAGTAGGGATTAGGATGTCTCCACCATGTGTAGAACACTATGGCTGTCCTCAGCCTGCAGTTTACAATGGCTTATGATGATCTGAAGGCTCTGTTTGAAGTTCTGGGTGTGTGAGATCCAGGGCAGGGAGCCCGAAATCCATCCGCCTCATTAAAAGCGCTATAAAAATCCAGTAACGTCATGGAACAAACCACATATCCAGTGTGAACCCGGGAGCTGAGAGTCCTCACAATCACCCCATTAGCAAAACATAACACAGCCATTTGGACCAGAAACAGAAGGTTAAAGTGTATGGAAACCCTAACAATGAACCTCTCTTATTATCTCCCTTATGGTCTGTTAAATATACCAAATGGAAGTGTTTTGTTATATCTGTGTCCACAGAACAACTGGTGATCCTGCCAGAAATTCAGAGCGGTCCTATGTCCTCTCCACACTTCCTGTGTTATCTCAGAGAGCCCTCCTAGTTCTCATTCTGGAAAATTGAAAGTGGGAGGGCTTGAGTAGTTTAACTGCTTCCCACCTGGCCTATATAGTCAAATGACGGTCAAGCAGGAGCTTTTCCATTCTGGGTGGACATCATATGATATCCTCTAGGTCAGGGTTCAGGCAACCTTCGAGAGATGGGGATCTACTTGAACAACACTGATTAAGTCAAAGAACACCGGACAAAGTGTCCCACCCCCCCCCCCCCCCCCCCCCCCCCCCCCCCCCAAAAGATGAAAAAAAGAAACACACAGTAGGACCAACCTTTTTTTTACTCAGAACAAAGTATTACAAGAGAATGCAGGGTTTAGGAGTGCGTTATGCAGAGAATGCAGGGTTCACCAGTGCATCAAAATGCAGGGTTCAGGAGTGCGTTGCGGTCAGAATGCAGGGTTCAGGAGTGCGTTGCGTTCAGAATGCAGGGTTCAGGAGTGCCTTGCACTCAGAATGCAGGGTTCAGGAGTGCGTTGCGCACAGAATGCAGAGTTCAGGAGTGCGTTGCGGTCAGAATGCAGGGTTCAGGAGTGCGTTGCGCTCAGAATACAGGGTTCACAGTGCCCCCCCAAAAGAAACACACAGTAGGACCAACTTTTTTTTACTCAGAACAAAAATAAGTATTACAAGAGAATACAGGGTTTAGGAGTGCATTATGCAGAGAATGCAGGGTTCACCAGTGCATCAAAATGCAGGGTTCTGGAGTGTGTTGCGCTCAGAACGCAGGGTTGATGAGTGTGTTGTGCTCAGAATGCAGGGTTCAGGAGTGCGTTGTGCTCAGAATGCAGGGTTCAGGCGTGCGTTGTGCTCAGAATGCAGGGTTCAGGAGTGCGCTGCGCTCAGAATGCAGGGTTCAGGAGTGCGTTGCACTCAGAATGCAGGGTTTACCAGTGCATCACGCTCAAAATGCAGGGTTCAGGAGTGTGTTGCACTCAGAATGCAGGGTTCAGGAGTGCGTTGTGCTCCAAATGCAGGGTACAGGAGTGCATTGCGCTCAGAATGCAGGGTTCAGGAGTGCATTGCGCTCAGAACGCAGGGTTCAGGAGTGCGTTGCGCACAGAATGCAGGGTTCAGAAGTGCCTTGCACTCAGAATGCAGGGTTCAGGAGTGCGTTGCGCTCAGAATGCAGGGTTCAGGAGTGCGTTGCACACAGAATGCAGGGTTCAGGAGTGCGTTGCGAACAGAATGCAGGGTTCAGGAGTGCCTTGCACTCAGAATGCAGGGTTCTGGAGTGCGTTGCGCACAGAATGCAGGGTTCAGGAGTGACTTGCGCTCAGAATGCAGGGTTCAGGAGTGCGTTGCGCACAGAATGCAGGGTTCAGGAGTGCGTTGCACTCAGAATGCAGGGTTCAGGAGTGCGTTGCGCACATAATGCAGGGTTCAGGAGTGCGTTGCGCACAGAATGCAGGGATGGGGGGTGACGTGAAGGGTGGTAGAGGACACTTCTATGGGGGTGACCCTGCCCATAACCGTATCCTCTGCCCCCTTCACATCACCCCAGCCCCCCCACACACACACATAGTGGTGTCTTCTGCCTCTCCCTCTTTCCCCTAAAGCAGTAACCCCCTCTCCCTCCTCTTCCATAGCACAATGTCCTACCTATTTCCACAGCAGAGACCGGGAGGCAGCACAGTTCTGGACAGAGAGGCGGGAGCTGGCAGAGTGACTTTTCGTATTAGCAAGCTGGTGATTGGTTGCTTAGGACCACTGTGTGTGCTAGCAACCAATCACCAGCGGATTAACATAAAAAGTTTGTTTGGCCAGCTCCTTCTCCCGCCCTCCGTCCTGAGCTGTGCTTCCTCCCAGTCCCCGCTGTTCACTGATCGCGGAGGAGGAGGGAGGCGGGAGGAGAGAGACACCGGGACTTAGATGGCGCAGCACAGCCGTGGAGGAGGCTGGGAGGAGAGACAAGGATCGGCACATAGAGGGCGGGGGTCGGCGGTGCAGGAATCTGTTTGCGGTCCACCTGCCGGCGATCGACCGCGATCGACGGGTTGCCGACCTCCACTCTAGGTGCATGCTTCCTGCGCTCTATAGAGGCCTATTTGTGGGAAAAAGGGACATAAATGTTATTTGGGTACATCGTCGCATGACCGCGCAATTGTCAGTTAAAGTAACGCAGTGCTGCATCACAAAAAAATGGCCTGGTCATGAAGAGAGTAAATCTTCTGGAGGTCAAGTGGATATTGCTCCTCAAAAGAGCCCCACATTACTGGTTTTAGATACAGGAATGCTTCCTCAACGCAGGCATTGTCCCTGTTCCGACCCTACTCGCCCTTTCCCCCTGCAATGCAAGTTCCCCCCACCAGCGGGGGGTCTCTTTCCCTGACTTGTTCCTCGCTCCGGGTGTGCCAGAATGGCACAGGAGACCCTATATAAAAAGGTTCCTAGTCAAGATGGCCGCCTGATGGCCGCCAGAGGTTGCAGAGACCAATTGGACAGCTGACATCCCTGAGACCCTGATGGATTCCACAAATGGGACGGTTCCCCTAACAGACTCAACTCCATCTGCAATAATGGCACAGTGCCACCTACAGGTGGGAGGGGAAACCTGCACCTGTCTACATGCATTGAAATGTCAGTCTTGTTTAGTGTGAATAAAGTTCATGGAAAAAATGGAAGGTTCTCCCTGCTGTGATCACGTGACCAGCCCCCCATAATACTAACTGAAGCACTCCAGCCAGTCACATGATCGAGCAATGCCATTGGTGGCGGTACTCTACGCCCAGAAGTTGAAGTCAGTGTTTTGTTTTTTTTTGGCGGTTTCAGAAGCTCCCCGGTTGGCTGCACACCGAAATGGAAAACTAAATACTATGAAATCACAGAAAGGGTTGTGTAGCAATTATAGATGATAGATACATTTCTTTTATTAAAGTGAAGTTTTTCTTTAGAGCAAAGTTCAGACTACGCTCGGCTTGGCCGACTGCCAACCGGCCCTAATAATGATCATTTTCCTAATTATACGGAGAGCGAGTCTCTGACGTCTTGAGGGACCTGCCCCCACCCTCTCTGGCACAGGACCGAGAGCTTGCGGTTGGTGAGTATGTTTATTTAGTCTATAAAAGTGTAATGAGGGAAGGCAAGCTGCTTTATGAGCCTCTTTAAACCAAGTTTTACACTTGCCTGGAATTCACCTTTTTAAAGTGAACCTGTCATCGTGGCGGTCTGATCCTATAGGTCAGGGGTGGCTAAACTTTCTAAACAAAGGGCCAGTTTATAGTCCTTCAGAATTTCAGGGGGCCGGACTGTGGCCAGTAGAATTAGAAATTGTCTTGGCATCAGTAGGAGTAAAAAACGCCCCATCTTTGGTAATAGGGGGAGGAATAGCACCCCATAGTTGGTGTCAGTGGGGAGGAATAGTGACCCATCATTGGTGGCATTGGGAGGAATAGTGCCCCATCACTGGTACCCTTAGCTTTGGTGTCAGTGGGAAGAATAGCGCCTCATCACTCGAAAATAAAGCGTTACTGGATCTACTGATTACCAACAATACAGACCTGCTCAGAGATGTGGAAATACGGGGCAATTTAGGGAACAGCGATTACAGGTTGATTGGCTTCATTATAAATTACACAATAAGGGGAATACAAAGACACTGAATTTCAAAAGAGCCAACTTCCCTAAACTACGAACCTTGCCAGAAGGCATAAATAGGGATAAAATCTTAGGAACAAACAACACGGAGGGGAGATGGGTTTGCTTTAAGAGCATATTAAATAAGGGCATTAGCCAATGCATCCTATTGGGTAATAAATTTGGATCCTGATCATACATTGTATCCTGTTCATACATTGGATCCCGACCATACATCATACATTGGATCCTGTTCATACATTGGATCCCGATCATACATTGGATCCCGATCATACATTGGATCCTGTTCATACATTGGATCCTGATCATACATTGTATCCCGATCATACATTGGATCCTGTTCATACATTGGATCCCGATCATACATTGGATCCCGATCATACATTGGATCCTGTTCATACATTGGATCCTGTTCATACATTGGATCCTGTTCATACATTGGATCCTGTTCATACATTGGATCCCGATCATACATTGGATCCCGATCATACATTGGATCCTGTTCATACATTGGATCCTGTTCATACATTGGATCCCTGATTCATGATCCTGTTCATACATTGGATCCTGTTCATACATTGGATCCTGTTCATACATCCCATGGATCCCGTTCATACATCGGATCCTGTTCATACATTGGATCCCGATCATACATTGGATCCTGTTCATACATTGGATCCCGTTCATACATCATTGGATCCTGTTCATACATTTGGATCCCGTTCATACATTGGATCCTGTTCATACATTGGATCCTGACCATACATTGGATCCCGATCATACATTGATCATACATTGGATCCCGATCATACATTGTCATACATTGGATCATCCCGATTATACATTGGATCCTGTTCATACATTGGATCCCGATCATACATTGGATCCTGTTCATACATTGGATCCCGATCATACATTGGATCACGTTCATACATTGGATCCCGATTCATTTGGATCCCGTTCATACATTGGATCCCGATCATACATTGGATCCTGATCATACATTGGATCCCGATCATACATACATTGGATCCTGATCATACATTGGATCCCGATCATACATTGGATCATACATTGGATCCTGATCATACATTGTATCCCGATCATACATTGGATCCCGATCATACATTGGATCCCGATCATACATTGGATCCTGATCATACATTGTATCCTGATCATACATTGGATCCTGATCATACATTGTATCCCGATCATACATTGGATCCTGTTCATACATTGGATCCCGATCATACATTGGATCCTGTTCATACATTGGATCCCGATCATACATTGGATCCTGTTCATACATTGGATCCCGATCATACATTGGATCCCGATCATACATTGGATCCCGTTCATACATTGGATCCCGATCATACATTGGATCCCGATCATACATTGGATCCTGTTCATACATTGGATCCTGTTCATACATTGGATCCCGATCATACATTGGATCCCGATCATACATTGGATCCCGTTCATACATTGGATCCCGATCATACATTGGATCCCGATCATACATTGGATCCCGATCATACGTTCATACATTGGATCCCGATCATACATTGGATCCCGATCATACATTGGATCCCGATCATACATTGGATCATACATTGGATCCCGTTCATACATTGGATCCTGATCATACATTGTATCCCGATCATACATTGGATCCTGTTCATACATTGGATCCCGATCATACATTGTATCCTGTTCATACATTGGATCCCGTTCATACATCTGATCCTGTTCATACATTGGATCCCGATCATACATTGGATCCTGTTCATACATTGGATCCCGTTCATACATTGGATCCCGATCATACATTGGATCCCGATCATACATTGGATCCTGTTCATACATTGGATCCTGTTCATACATTGGATCCCGTTCATACATTGGATCCCGATCATACATTGGATCCCGATCATACATTGGATCCCGTTCATACATTGGATCCCGATCATACATTGGATCCCGATCATACATTGGATCCCGATCATACATTGGATCCCGTTCATACATTGGATCCCGATCATACATTGTATCCCGATCATACATTGGATCCTGTTCATACATTGGATCCCGATCATACATTGGATCCTGTTCATACATTGGATCCCGTTCATACATCTGATCCTGTTCATACATTGGATCCCGATCATACATTGGATCCTGTTCATACATTGGATCCCGTTCATACATTGGATCCCGATCATACATTGGATCCCGATCATACATTGGATCCCGATCATACATTGGATCCCGATCATACATTGGATCCTGATCATACATTGGATCCCGTTCATACATCGGATCCTTTTCATACATTGGATCCTGATCATACATTGGATCCTGTTCATACATCGGATCCTGTTCATACATCGGATCCTGTTCATACATTGGATCCCGATCATACATTGGATCCTGATCATACATCGGATCCCGTTCATACATTGGATCCTGTTCATACATTGGATCCCGTTCATACATTGGATCCCGATCATACATTGGATCCTGTTCATACATTGGATCCTGATCATACATTGGATCTCGTTCATACATCGGATCCTTTTCATACATTGGATCCTGTTCATACATTGGATCCCGATCATACATTGGATCCCGTTCATACATTGGATCCCGATCATACATCGGATCCTTTTCATACATTGGATCCTGTTCATACATTGGATCTCGTTCATACATCGGATCCTTTTCATACATTGGATCCTGTTCATACATTGGATCCCGATCATACATTGGATCCTGTTCATACATTGGATCCTGTTCATACATTGGATCCCGATCATACATTGGATCCTTTTCATACATTGGATCCTGTTCATACATTGGATCCCGATCATACATTGGATCCTGATCATACATTGGACCCTGTTCATACATCGGATCCTGTACGTTCCTGGCACGGTCCCTTCAGGGTTAAACACACAGTGTACTTACATCACAATGTAATTTAGAGAAAGCTTCATTTAATTAAAACAGCTGAGATTTATCCTGGAATATTACTAATCTCACGGAGAATTGTGAATGTTTCCATAGAAAACACAAAAGCAATGTGACCGCGTTTTCTTAATTAAGGTAACAAACATCAGCGGTCGCATTCTGAAAATTCCATCTAGAGCAGCTTCTATACATCACCCGACGCCTCCTATCGCTAGGACGCCAGCGTAGACAGATTCAGCAGGATTTTCACACTGCTTCTTCGTGGACCGCAGCCTCTAATCACATGATTCTCTGCTGTGTAGCCTCCACCCCGTGGCTTCAGTGAACGTTCTCAGATTCTCAGATAAAAGGATTGTGTCATAAAGAAAAATGTAGTAACATTAAGATGCTCCCAAGGTATAAATAAAGGTCAACATGGAGGCCATGTGCATTTCCTATTGTAGGAACACGCAGTTTTTTTGTAGGCTGAGTGGTGTCAGCCCTGCGCAGATGCCTTTTGCTAGGACCACTCAACCAGTCCCTTCAAAGAACAATCAATCACAATGCGTGTGTAAAAAGACGTATCATTTATTTAGTAAGAGAAAGGACATAACCCCTAAAAACAAAACAAAAACAAAAAAAAAACCCATGTAAATGAGTCCACAGTGTTGGCCCTTAAAAAAAAATAAAAAAAATTATGCCGCGTACACACGATCGGAATTCCGGGCAGAAAAAGACCGATGAGAGCTTTTCATCGGAAAATGCGACCGCGTGAAGGCTCCAAATTCGGAATTTTGCTGGCCGAATTTCCGACAGCAAAAAATTGAGAGCAGGTTCTCAATTTTTCCGACGGAAAAGGTTTCTATCGGAAATTCCGATCGTCTGTAGCAATTCCGACGCGCAAAATTCCTACGCATGCTCGGAAACAATTTGACGCATGCTCGGAAGCATTGAACTCGACTCGTTGTAGTGTTGTACGTCACCGCGTTCTTGGCGGTCGGAATATGGTGTGACCGCGTGTAGGCAAGACAGTTTGAGCGGAATTCCGCCGGGAAAACCATCAGAGCTTTTTCCCAAAGAGAATTCCGATCGTGTGTACGCGGCATTAAAGTGTTCAGGTTCGGCTCGAAGAAACGGTGGCAACCCTTAGTTAGTAGACATGTGCACAATACAAAAATTTGTTTATTTTCGTTTCGTTTCTGTTCGTTTCCGTTGATTCGTAAATTCGTAAATTCGTAAGTCGTCGATGTACGTATTCGTAACGATTCGTATTTTCGTAAGAGTTATTTTTTCGTTGATTCGTTTTTCCGTTAGTTTAATTTTCGTTTATTCGAAATTCGGACGCATTCGTATTTTCGTAGATTTAGTTACATTCGTACTTTCGTAGATTGATTTATTCGTACTTTCGTTACATTGTTTTCGTAGATTCGTAATCGGAGCATAATTCATAATTTATGTAATGTGTATGCTATTATTACATTTTAAGAGTCACGGAAAATTACGAATCGAAAAAAAAAGTTACGAATGTACGAATTTTTTCGTTCAATCCATTCGAAGCACGTTAAGCAGCGCCATTGTAAGAGACACGGAAAATTATGAATCGAAAAAAATAAAAAAAAGTTACGAATGTACGAATTTTTTCGTTCAATCCATTCGAAGCACGTTAAGCAGCGCCATTGTAAGAGACACGGAAAATTACGAATCGAAAAAAAAAAAAAAGTTACGAATGTACAAATTTTTTCGTTCAATCCATTCGAAGCACGTTAAGCAGCGCCATTGTAAGAGACACGGAAAATTACCAATTCAACAAAAAAAAAAAAAAAAAAGTTACGAATGTACGAATTTTTTCGTTCAATCCATTCGAAGCACGTTAAGCGGCGCCATTGTAAGGGACACGGAAAATTACCAATTCAACAAAAAAAAAAAAGTTACGAATGTACGAATTTTTTTCGTTCATTTTGATTTTCGTTGTTCCTGTTTTCGTTTTTCGGATTTTCTTCTTTCGTAGTTTCGTTGTTTCTAATTTGTTTTTTTCGGATTTTCGTTGTTTTTCGGATTCGTTCGATTTGAACATTCGTTATTCGTTAACATTTTTAGCGAATCGTTCGTTCATTCGTACGATAACGAATGAACGAATATAACGAATTTTAACGGAACACGAAAAAAAAACGAAACGAATTGCACATGTCTATTAGTAAGGTCAGGTTGCCGGCCATACCAACGGTTTATGAAAACCTACCGGGATGCAATAAATCTACACTTTACTTTCCACCAACTTATTACCAACTTCCATGATCACCATATATAGTATCTCACAAAAGTGAGTACACCCCATGAGTCACATTTCTGTAAATCTTTTCTTCTCTCTTTTCATGTGACAACACTGAAGAAATGACACTTGTCTACAATGTAAAGTAGTGAGTGTACAGCTTGTATAACAGTGTAAAGCTACTGTCCCCTCAAAATAACTCAACACACAGCCATTAATGTCTAAACCGCTGGCAACAAAAGTCAGTACACCCCTAAGGGAAAATGTCCACATTGGGCCCCAAAGTGTCAATATTTTGTGTGGCCACCATTATTTTCCAGCGCTGCCTTAACCCTCTTGGGCATGGAGGTCACCAGAGCTTCACAGGTTGTCACTGGAGTCCTCTTCCCCTCCTCCATGATGACATCACGGAGCTGGTGGATGTTAGAGACCTTGCTCTCCTCCACCTTCCATTTGAGGATGTCCCACAGATGCTCAATAGGGTTTAGGTCTGGAGACATGATTGGCCAGTCCATCACCTTTACCCTCAGCTTCTTTAGCAAGGCAGTGGTGGTCTTGGAGGTGTGTTTGGGGTGGTTATCATGTTGGAATACTGCCCTGCGGCCCAGTCTCTGAAGGGAGGGGATCATGCTCTGCTTCAGTATGTCACAGTACATGTTGGCATTCATGGTTCCCTCAATGAACTGCAGATTGTAATTTCAGCTCCCCGCCGCCTGTTTTCTGGTTTTAAAGCTCAGACAAGCTTTATAAACTCTGGACTTGGATGTAGAGAAAAGAAGACTGCAGATAATCAGGTACAACTTATGTAGGATTTGTTTCCTCTCTGTGTATCCCCTGAGGCCGGTCACTTCACTGAGTATATGTAAGGGTTTTACTACCACTTTAGCTTTATTGCTATCCCTAAGGGGCGAACAAGCCTCCTTGTGATAGCTTTTAGCCAGTGACAGGTACTCTTTATGGAGACATGAGGGGGTTATTACACCCCTAATATCTCCCCTCACCCTCAAAGCAGCTAATCAAGCACAGGTTGTGTTTGATCATCTTCTTTCCTGGCAGTGACAGCCAAGAAATGATGGCTCTGAAACCGGAAGTGGCAAAATTCTCATTGCTCCCTGAATCCTTCATCACAGAGGACTGTAGCTTCCCACCTTGTGATTTGTTACAAAGTTTTGTTACAAAGTGATTTTCGAAAGTTACAATGTTGAAATCTGGTTGCTGGGGGAGGGTAGACTGAGGAAATGCTTCCTCCTGCCTGCAGCAGACTGATGACATCACCTCAGCCTAGGCAAAGTTACAATTTTTCAGTCTGATCAATGAGGGGGAGGGGACTGAGGAATTGCTTCCGCCTGCCTGCAGCAGACTGATTACATCATATCAGTGTAGGCAAAGTTACAATGTTGCAGTCTGATCACTGGGGGAGAGGGAGACTGAGGGAATGCTTCCTCCTGCCTGCAGCTGATTAATTACATCACCTCATCCTAGGCAAAGTTACAATGTTGCATTCTGATCACTGGGAAGAGGAGACTGAGGAAATGCTTTTTCCTGCCTGCAGCAGACCGATGACATCATATCAGTGTAGGCAAAGTTTCAATGCTGCAGTCTGATCACTGAGGGAGAGGGGACTGCGGAATTGCTTCCTACTACCTGCAGCAGACTGATGACATCACCTCAGCCTAGGCAAAGTTACAATGTTGCAGTCTGATCACTGGGCAAGGGGGAGACTGAGGGAATGCTTCCTCCTGACTGCAGCAGACTGGTGACATCATCTCAGCCCAGGCAAAGTTACAATGTTGCAGTCTGATCACTGGGGGAGAGGGAGACTGAGGGAATGCTTCCTCCTGCCTGCAGCAGACTAATGACATCAACTCAGCCTAGGCAAAGTTACAATGTTGCAGTCTGATGACTGGGAAGAGGAGACTGAGGGAATGCTTTTTCCTGCCTGCAGCAGACCGATGACATCATATCAGTGTAGGCAAAGTTTCATTGCTGCAGTCTGATCACTGAGGGAGAGGGGACTGAGTAATTGCTTCCTCCTACCTGCAGCAGACTGATGACATCATCTCAGCCCAGGCAAAGTTACAATGTTGCAGTCTGATCACTGAGGGATAGGGGACTGAGTAATTGCTTCCTCCTGCCTGCAGCAGACTGATGTCATCATCTCGGTGTAGGCAAAATTACAATGGTGCAGTCTGATCACTGGGGGAGGGGAGACTGAGGAAATGCTCCCTCCTGCCTGCAGCAGACTGATAAAAAGTGTTTTTTCTGAGAAATGTTCCCGTCGCTGACTCGCTGTTTAGTGGGACACGTCAGGAATTTATTCACGGAAACTTGTATCGTTCAGACAGGTCCACTTTAGATTATCATACATAAATAACCCCCCCCCCCCCCCCAGTCTACATTAGGTGGGTAAAGAGTACCCGTCTCCTGCGGCATTCTCCGCCATCTCAGCACAGGAGATCTAGGAGGACGGTGAAGGTTAATCTGAAGGAAAATCATTGAAATGCAGCATTTTTTCCTTTTTTTTCTTCACTCCGCCACTTGAAATGAGATCCGGTGATTTGCAGAGATTTTTTTGTTTTATTGAAATACCTCACATACTTTTCACAACGTCTCAAAGGCCGCGGCGAGGACTGACACCCCGTCCACATTCCAGGTTTGGGAAGTACCTCCGTATAAACACAAGGTGTGACCGCTTGTTGGGTTCGCAGGGACAGACGGGAATATCGGCACAAGGACTCTTCGGTCCAAGGCACCCCCCCGGCACTTTAAGACGTCTCCCCCTAAGAGGACCTGTCACGCGTTCGCTCTTTTCTTTTTTCTCTGCATTCGATCCTTGCTTCTATCAGTGACCCCCATGGGCGTCCGCAGAACTTTTTTCAGGGGGGGGGGGCATAATTTTAGGGTCACCCATGCACCGCCCCTTTTCGACAATGTCATTATCACATTATTATGGTCAGAGTCTGCAGACGTATTACAGTCCCTAGGATAAGTAATGGGTAATGGCCAACAGGGCCTCTTACCAGACCCAGCAAAACTACAGCAGTGATCCCTCCGGCTGGACGATCGTTCACTCTGGGTTCCCCGGGGGCGACACTGGTCAGTAGTGTACATAGTTACATAGTTAGTTAGGTTGAAAAAAGACACAAGTCCATCCAGTTCAACCACAAATTAAACAAAATATATATATATATACATATATATATATATCATACAATCCCATATACCCAGAGGCGTAACTAGAACCTTCAGGGCCCCGGTGCAAGAAACCATGAAGGGCCCCCCTGACCCCCGGGGCGACCCAGCCCCATATTTCAAGGGGCCCATGTGTCACCCCTGTACACCTGGATAGGAAGAGCGGCGGTGACGGCATATAGAGGACCCAATCCCCTCCATTTTCTTCCTGCAGCCATGACTTCAGGAGGAAAATGGAGGGTATTGGTTCCTCTATATGCCGCCCGCTACCCCTCCTATCCAGGTGTACAGGGGTGACACATGGACCCCCTGAAGCATGGGGCTGGGATGAGTGGCAGTGAGCGGTGGTGGCAGTGACGGGAGAATGGGATGGCATAAGTGGTGGCAGTGGTGGGGGGTTGGATGGGATGAGTAGCAGCAGTGGTGGGGGGATGGGATCAGTTTTGGCTGTGAGGGGGGCTAGATCACTGGCAGTGGTGAGGGGGGTGGGGGTGGGATCAGTGGTGGTGTGGGGGATGGGATCAGTGGCGGTGGTGGTGGCAGTGGTGGTGAGGGGGGTGGGATCAGTGGCGGCGGCGGTGATGGGATCAGTGGTGGGGGTTGGTGGGATTAGTGGCGGTGATGGGATCAGTGGCGGTGGTGGTGACAGTGGTGGTGAGGGGGGTGGGATCAGTGGTGGGATCAGTGGCGGCAGCGGTGATGGGATCAGTGGCGGCAGCGGTGATGGGATCAGTGGCGGCAGCGGTGATGGGATCAGTGGTGGGGGTTGGTGGGATTAGTGGCGCTGATGGGATCAGTGGCGGTGGTGGTGGCAGTGGTGGTGAGGGGGGTGGGGATCAGTGGTGGTGAGGGGGGTGGGATCAGTGGTGGGGGTTGGTGGGATTAGTGGCGGTGATGGGATCAGTGGTGGCGGTGATGGTGGTGGGAACAGTGGCGGCGGTGATGGGATCAGTGGTGGGGGTTGGTGGGATTAGTGGCGGTGATGGTGGTGAGGGGGGGGGTGGGAGCAGTGGCAGTGGTGGTGCTATCCTCCCCCACCACCACCTCTGCCTCATACTGATCCCATCCCCCCACCACAGATCTCATCTCTATCCCATGGGGGGATAGGGATAAGATCTGTGGTAGTGACAGGGGTCAGTAAGAGGCAGAGGTTGGGATCAGTTGCACTAGTCACTTACTTTGTCAGTCGCTCCAGAGCTGCATTGGTGTCAGCTGACTTTACCTTCCAGCGTCTGCCCCTGGACAGCGGAGAACGTGCGGCGGGTCCCCGGCGGGGGAGAACGTGCGGGCGGGTCCCCGACGGGGGAGAACGTGCGGGGGGCCCCCGGCGGGGGAGGACGTGTGGGCGGGCCCCTGGACAGCGGAGAACGTGCGGGCGGGTCCCCGGCGGGGAGAACGTGCGGGCGGGTCCCCGACGGGGGAGAACGTGCGGGGGGGCCCCCGGCGGGGAGGACGTGTGGGCGGGCCCCTGGACAGCGGAGGACGTGCGGCGGGTCCCCGGCGGGGGACAACGTGCGGGCGGGCCCCCGGCGGGGGAGGACGTGTGGGCGGGCCCCTGGACAGCGGAGGACATGCGGCGGGTCCCCTGGCGGGGGAGAACGTGCGGGCGGTCCCAGGCGGGGAGAACGTGCGGGCGGGCCAGTGGGCCCCCCCACAGTGACGGAACTTCAGGGCCCAGTCGCAAGTGCGACTGGTGCGACCCTGGTTGTTCCGCCACTGCATATACCCCATTCTATACCCACAGTTGATCCAGAGGAAGGCAAAAAAAACCCAGCAGAGCATTCTCCAATTTGCTAAAGCAGGGGAAAAAATTCCTTCCTGATCCCCCGAGAGGCAATCGGATTTTCCCTGGATCAACTTTACCTATAAATGTCAGTACCCAGTTATATTCTGTACATTTAGGAAAGTATCCAGGCCTTTCTTAAAGCAATCTACTGAGCTGGCCAGAACCACCTCTGGAGGGAGTCTATTCCACATTTTCACAGCTCTTACTGTGAAGAAACCTTTCCGTATTTGGAGATGAAATCTCTTCTCCTCTAGACGTAAAGAGCGCCCCCTTGTCCTCTTTGTTGACCGTAAAAGTGAATAACTCAACACCTAGTTCACTATATGGACCCCTTATATATTTATACATGTTGATCATATCCCCCCTTAATCTCCTCTTATCAAGGGTGAATAAATTCAGTTCCTCTAATCTTTCCTCATAGCTGAGCTCCTCCATGCCTCTTATCAGTTTGGTTGCCCTTCTCTGCACTTTCTCCAGTTCCCCGATATCCTTTTTGAGAACTGGTGCCCAAAACTGAACTGCATATTCCAGATGAGGTCTTACTAATGTAGCATGTCTGTACCCTGGTAGTGGCTCAGTCTTTCTCTCTCTGGTGGTGCTGGACAGCATGACTCTCTTTTGTGGCCCTGGCAGGCTCTCTCTCTGGCTTCCGCCCAGCACACTCCTCGTCCTGTAGCACTCTCTCCCTCAGCTTCTTTCCAGGCTGCAGTCTCTCAATCTCTCTCGTGATCGAGCTGTAGCCTCCTCCCTGTGGAAAATGGAGCCGCCAATCTTTTGGGACTACCTGTCCCATGAAGCTTGCCTCTCCTAGTCGCCTTTGATTGGCCCTCAGTTATGGCCAATAGGGAAGGAACGGAGCAGGGCAGGAAGCTGGGTGGGGCCCCGGTGAGAGCCGCCGTCTCTTCTCCCTGACAGAAGAATGGGTGGGGCGAGCGGGGGGGAAACCTCTGATAGCCCCCAGCTCGCCATTCTTCCGTCACAGCACCGCCAAGTTCTCTGCTGGACTGAGCAGGGAAAAGAGCCCAAAGTCACACTACACTTGACAGCACCTTAATGGTGTCACCCCACTGGTGGGTGTCACCCGGGTGCGGCACCTCGACAGAGACACAACTGTGCTGAATTTAAGATCCGATCCCTGATTCCAGGGGGGGGGGGGGGGGCACTTGACCCCCCTTGCCCCTACCTGCGGACGCCCATGGTGACCCCCCCCCCCCAGTGTTATTATTACCCTGGAGACAAAATACCCCTTTTCTGAATGGGCAGTTGTTGTTTTTTTTGGCCCCTCAACTCTGCCTGGGGTCACAGCGTCATAGCGGGGTGTGGGCGGGGCTTACTGCTCATTTAATTTTGTGATTAGTACTGTGATGTATAGAGGAACATAGGGGATGTCAGCTACTATAAATATATCACTGGTAAAAAAAAAAGTGTCCTTGAAAATATTTTTTTGAAACGTTGATAACTATGCAAAAGGGCCTCCGGGTCAGTAGGGGGCCCCATGAGGGGCTCTTGGGATCCTGTGATATTAAAGCGGTAGTAAAGTTCACTAACATTACTACTTGTTAGAGGCCCTGAGGTAGGTTATGCCATAATGTACAAGTATTAGACATGTGCAATTCGTTTTGTTTTTTTTCGTTTTTCACTTTTTTTTGTTATTTTCGTTCGTTCGTTTACGTACGAATGAACGAATCATTCGAATCGTACGAATCAGAATAACGAATCGTAACGAATCATTCGAATCCGAAAAACAACAAAAATCTGAAAAAAAAAAACAAATTAGAAAACAACGAATGTACTAATGAAGAAAATCCGAAAAACGAAAACGAACGAAAAAATTCGTACGTTCGTAACTTTTTTTTTGTTGAATTGGTCATTTTCCGTGTCCCTTACAATGGTGCTGCTAAACGTGCTTCGAATGGATTGAACAAAAAAATTTGTACATTCGTAACTTTTTTTCCGATTCGTAACTTTTTTTTCGATTCGTAACTTTTTTTGTATTTTTTTTTCGATTTGTAATTTTCCGTGTCTCTATTGAACCAAAAAATTCGTACATTCGTAACTTTTTTTTCGATTCGTAACTTTTTTTTTTTCGATTCGTAACTTTTTTTTCAATTCGTAACTTTTTTTTTTCGATTTGTAATTGTCCGTGTCTCTATTGAACAAAAAATTCGTACATTCGTAACTTTTTTTTCGATTCGTAACTTTTTTTTTCGATTCGTAACTTTTTTTTTCGATTCGTAAATTATTAAAATGTAATAATAGCATACACATTACATCAAATTATGAATTATGCTCCGATTACGAATCTACGAATGTACGAATAAATACGAATGCGTACGAAAATGAAACTAACGAAAAAACAAATCAACGAAAAAATAACTCTTACGAATGTACGAATCGTTACGAATCCGAACAACGACGACTTACGAATGTACGAATCGTTACGAATCGACGGAAACGAAAAAAACGAAACGAAAAAAAACGATTTTTTTTCGGAAACGAAAAAAACGAAACGAAAATAAACTAATTTTTTTGTTGTGCACATGTCTAACAAGTATGTTGGAATCCCGATTGGGCCCCCATAAGGGATGGTGACCCGGTAGAGTAGCGGCTTACATCTTAGCAGTTCTGTCCCCAAACAGCCTATGATCTAGATTAAGTTCCCTTTTTATATGCTTTGCCCAGCAGAGGGCGGTACTCTTCAGAAAAGCCCGGGAAAACCTGCCCAGCAGAATTAACCCTTACCTACCAAAAAGCACCACCTCTACTGGGCAACATTAACTATACAGCAGAAAACACATTTAATCCCCAAAAGTACTAAACATAACTAGCACAAAAATAACCCAATCAGCATTTGCTTACACACCATCTGTAACCTTGAGCTAAATGTTAAGTTGGTATGCCATTAGGGTCATCAGATGGCTGCAGTGGCGGCCGGTGGTAATTGTTTTTGGAGGGGTGGCAAAGAGTGACGCCAGCACCCCCCCCCCCCATCCGGGCGATCGGTCAGGTCTGGAGCACTTACCTCATCTGTGGCTTCTCCCGGGCTTTACCAGTGGCTTCCCCTGCCTGCTCTCCGTGGGCCTCACAACGGCGGCAGCTTCCCCTTTCCCTGCTCTCCACGGGCATCACGACAGCGGCAGCTTCCCCTTTCCCTGCTCTCCGCGGGCATTACGGCGACGGCTGCTTCCCCTGTCTTCTGCGGGCATCACGATGATGGCGGCTTCCCCTTGCCCTGCTCTCCACGGTCATCGCGGCGACGGCTGCTTCCCCTGCTTTCTGCGGGCATCACGATGATGGCGGCTTCCCCTTGCCCTGCTCTGCGAGCCAACATGGCGGCGGCGGCAGCTTCCCCCACCCTCCGCGGTCATCACGACGGTGGCAGCTTCCCCTCTCCCTGCCCCTGCGGGCATCATGGTGGCGGCAGCCTCCCCTGCTTTCTGCAGGCATCACGATGATGGCGGCTTCCCCTTGCCCTGCTCCGGGAGCCATCATGGCGGCGGCAGCTTTCCCCACCCTCCGCGGTCATCACGACCGTGGCAGCTTCCCCTCTCCCTGCTCCGCCCTGAGGCGATTCAGTTCGCATAGGTTGCGCTATACAAGTCATTCATTCATTCATTCATTCTCCCTGCCCCCTGCGGGCATCACGGTGGCGGCAGCCTCCCCTGCTCTCCGCGGGCATCACGATGGCGGCAGCATTCCCTGCCCCCTGTGGGCATCACGTGCTTTCCGCGTGCATCACGACAGTGGCGGCTACACCTTTTCCTGCCCCCTGCGGGCATCACGGTGGCGGCAGCCTCCCCTGCTCTCCGCAGGCATCACAATGGCGGTGGCTTCCTTTTCTCCTGCTCTCTGTGGCTTCCATTGCCTCCCTTCTTGGCAGCCAATCGGGATGCTTCTCTTTTCGGCCAGTCGGGAAACTGGTCTCAGACCTGTTACCTGATTGGCCTGGGAAGAGGATCAGTGTTTCAGTAGTGAATATTCATTCGCTTTTGTAACACACCTGGGTGGGCTTGTAGTGCAATGCTCTGCGCCCCAAGCCCATCCTATTTCAAAGCCTATTAGTCAGTCCTGAAAAGGGTCGGATGCATGGATAGACAGGGTGGCCGTGGATAGGGTGGGGAGGTGCCCGGGCGCCCCTTAATGGATGGGCTGCCACTGGTTAGCTGGCATCTCAAAGGCCGGGTCAGTAAAATCACTCTTCACCCTGAGGCAACACAAAAGTATACCATCCCTTTAACCCTTTTGCTGCCAGCTCCATTTTTGCAATTTTTGCACTCATGCTTAACCACTTCAGCCCCGGACCAATTGGCAGCCAAAGGACCAGGCCCCTTTTTGCGATTCGGCACTGCGTCGATTTAACTGACAATTGCGCGGTCGTGCGACGTGGCTCCCAAACAAAATTGGCGTCCTTTTTTTCCCACAAATAGAGCTTTCTTTTGGTGGTATTTGATCGCCCCTGCGGTTTTTATTTTTTGCGATATAAACAAAAATAGAGCGACAATTTTGAAAAAAAATGCAACATTTTTTGCTTTTTGCTATAATAAATATCCCCAAAAAAGATATAAAAAAACATTTTTTTTTTCTCAGTTTAGGCCGATACGTATTCTTCTACATTTTTTTGGTAAAAAAAAACGCAATTAGCGATTATTGATTGGTCTGCGCAAAAGTTATAGCGTTTACAAAATAGGGGATAGTTTTATAGCATTTTTATTAATATTTTTTTTTTTTACTAGTAATGGCGGCGATCAGCGATTTTTATTGTGACTGCGACATTATGGCGGACACATCGGACATTTTTGACACATTTTTGGGACCATTGTCATTTATACAGCAATCAATGCTATTTAAATGCATTGATTCCTGTATAAATGACAGTTGTAGTGAAGGGGTTAACCACTAGGGGGAGGGGAGGGGTTATGAGCTGTGACGTGTGTGTGTTTTTTTACATTAGGGGGCGGGGCTGACGTCTGACGTCACTGATCGGCTTTCCCGATGACCGGGAACAGCCAATCAATGACAGGCAGAGTAGGAAGCGCGGGGAGAGGTTTGTTTACACAGACCTCTCCCCGTTCTTCAGCTCCGTGACCCGATCGCGGGACACCAGCGGCGATCGGGTCCGCTGGTCCCGCGGCCCGGGTCACGGAGCTCCCGACCGGGTCGCGCGACCCACGGGCAGGCATTTAAAGGGGACGTACAGGTACGTGCTTTTGCCTGCCCGTGCCATTCTGCTGACGTATATATGCAGTGGGCGGTCGGGAAGCGGTTAAAAAATCTTTTTTTACACCTGAAGATTACATAAAACTCCCCAAAGATTATATATTTTCTGAAAGCAGATACTCTAGAAAATAAAATTGTCGTATTTTATGTCACACGATAGTAGCGCAAAGGTCTAGGAAACGCAAAATTTCAGTACAAAATACACTAAAGTTAAATTTAGGGCACACAAACGCAATAAATGATAGACATGGGAGCTGTCAAAAAATTTGTTTTGCTTCGTTCCGTTTCGTATAAAAAAAAAAATCGTAATTCGTGTACGAAATTTAATTCGGACTCGTACGAAATACGAATTTCGTACGAATCCTTAAGAATCGTTAATATCGGTACGAATCTTTACGAATATCTTATTTCGTACTTACTCTGAGTGATTGGTGAACAATAGACAATAGACTTGTGTTGTGTAATGTTAATACGTTTTCGGATAATTCGTTATTATTCGTAGAGTGTCAATATTCGTTATATTGAATCTCGAATTCATTCGAATCATTCGTTATATCCGCTATAATTTCTTTCATATTAGTTGAAATTCATCATTTGGTAGTTTGGATTCGGATAATTTGGATCCGAAATTCGTAAACAAAATTTCATACAGAATTCGTATTCGTAAAAATTCGTAATTCGGATTTGTACGAACTTCGAAAAATTTGTACGAATTTCCGATTCGTACGAAACTAATCGCACATGTCTAATAAATGATGGCATCACAATCCTCTAAGCTCGCCAATTCACAGAATGTCCAATGCTGGCTTTTCAGGATGGTTTACTAAAAGGCAACAGGGTCCAAATTATGGCTTTATGGTCCCCTCATCAACATCCTCTACATAACGTCATATTTTCCTGCTATGGGGTATTTGGCCATCAGTGGTCTGATTCTAAATCTCTCACAGCATAGTCCTCTCCCAGGACTGCATCTGGCCTGACGTTGGGGGGCCGCTGAGAGGAAACACATGGCGGCTTACCACCACCTTCTGGAGCTCTCCATGGTTCTGCTCTTCCCATACACCACAATACAAGCAGCTTCACCACTGGTACATACAGCATCTACCCTGCAAGGGGAGAGCAAGTGCAGCCCAAATTGGCTGGAGACAGGGAAGAGGCCATCTCTAAAGGGATACTAACACCTCTTATGCCGCGTACACACGGTCGGAATTTTCGTCGGAAAAAGCTCTGATGGTTTTCCCGTCGGAATTCCGATGGAATTTCGCTCAAACTGTCTTGCCTACACACGGTCACACCAAATTCCGACGGTCTGTAACACCACGCCTTAAAAAACGTTCGACTGCACTATAAAAGGGAAGTTTAATGCTTCCGAGCACGCGTCGGAATTTTGCGTGTCGGAATTGCATACACACGATCGGAAAATCCGATAGAAAGGTTTTCCGTCGGAAAAATTAAGAACAGGTTCTCAATCCAAAGTCCGTCGGAAATTCCGACAGAAAAAGACCGTTGGGCATACACACGGTCGGAAAATCCGATGAAAAGCTCCCATCGGACTGTTTCCATCGGAAATTCCGACCGTGTGTACGCGGCATTAAACTCGTAGCTATGGTTCTCTTCACAGGGCAGACAGGAGCAAGAATAAGGGGCACTGCCACATGATCACATAAATGCCAACTGTTCCAGATTTGCCAAGACAGTCCAGCATCTACAGTATCTCACAAAAGTAAGTACACCCCTCACATTTTTGTAAATCTTTTCTTCTATCTTTTCATGTGACAACACTGAAGAAATGACACTTGTCTACAATGTAAAGTAGTGAGTGTACAGCTTGTATAACAGTGTAAATTTGCTGTCCCCTCAAAATAACTCAACACACAGCCATTAATGTCTAAACCGCAACAAAAGTCAGTACACCCCTAAGGGAAAATGTCCAAATTGGGCCCAAAGTGTCCATATTTTGTGTGGCCGCCACAAAGCACGGCCTTAACCCTCTTGGGCATGGAGATCACCAGAGCTTCACAGGTTGTCACTGGAGTCCTCTTCCCCTCCTCCATGACGACATCACAGAGCTGGTGGATGTTGGAGACCTTGCGCTCCTCCACCTTCCATTTGAGGATGCCCCACAGATGATCAATAGGGGTTAGGTCTGGAGACATGCTTGGCCAGTCCATCACCTTCACCCTCAGCTTCTTTAGCAAGGCAGTGGTGGTCTTGGAGGTTTGTTTGGGGTCATTATCATGTTGGAATACTGCCCTGCGGCCCAGTCTCTGAAGGGAGGGCATCATGCTCTGCTTCAGTATGTCACAGTACATGTTGGCATTCATGGTTCCCTCAATGATCTGTAGCCCCCCAGTGCCGGCAGCACTCATGCAGCCCCAGACCATGACACTCCCACCACCATGCCTGACTGTAGACAAGACACACTTGTCTTTGTCCTCATCACCTGGTTGCCCCCCACACACACTTGTCACCATCTGACACCAAATACGTTTATCTTGGTCTCATCAGACCACAGGACGTGGTTCCAGTAATCCATGTCCTTAGTCTGCTTGTCTTCAGAAAAGTGGAGAACCTCTGGGGGAATCTAGGATGGAAAAGGACCTGGGGGTCCTAGTAGATGATAGGCTCAGCAATGCCAAGCTGCTGATAACAAAGCAAACAGAATATTGGCATTAAAAAGGGGATCAACTCCAGAGATAAAACGATAATTCTCCCGCTCTACAAGACTCTGGTCCGGCCGCACCTGGAGTATGCTGTCCAGTTCTGGGCACCAGTCCTCAGGAAGGATGTACTGGAAATGGAGCGAGTACAAAGAAGGGTAACAAAGCTAATAAAGGGTCTGGAGGATATTAGTTATGAGGAAAGGTTGTGAGCACTGAACTTATTCTCTCTGGAGAAGAGACACTTGAGAGGGGATATGATTTCAATATACAAATACTGCACTGGTGACCCCACAATAGGGAGACATTTTTTTTGCAGAAGGGAGTTTAACAAGACTCGTGGCCACTCATTAAAATTAGAAGAAAAGAGGTTTAACCTTAAACTACGTAGAGGGTTCTTTACTGTAATGCTGCGTACACGCGGTCGGAAGTTCCGACAACAAATGTTCGATGGGAGCTTGTTGTCGGAAATTCCGACCGTGAGTAGGCTCCATCGGACGTTTTCCGTCGGAATTTCCGACACGCGAAATTTGAGATCTGGATCTCGAATTTTCCGACAAAAAAATCCGTTGTCATAAATTCCGATCGTGTGTACACAATTCCGACGCACAAATTTCCACGCATGCTCGAAATCAAGCAGAAGAGCCGCACTGGCTATTGAACTTCATTTTTCTCGGCTCGTCATCTGTCTTGTACATCACCGGGTTCTTGACGTTCGAAAATTCCGACAAGATTTGTGTGACCGTGTTTATGCAAAACATCCATCGGAAAAAAATCCACGGTTTTGTTGTAGGAAAATCCTATCGTGTTTACAGGGCGATTCGAGAACTCGAAGAAACGAAATTACGAAACAACGAATGAAAATACGAACATTACGAAATTATGAACAGACAAAGGATTGAAAATACGAAATGTAAATCATTCGTTGTAGATGTTATTTTCTTTCTTTTACTGTTTCGGAGTTTTGTATTTTCGTAAGTTCGTTATTTTGCTTATTCGTAATTTTCGTATTTTGGTTCTTTCAGCTATTCAGATGTTTTAATTGATCGGAATGTACGAATACTAACAAATTCATACGAAAATCCATTCGTTACGAACCGAAACGCACATGTCTACTGTTCGCATGTTCTGCTGCGAACCGAGCCGAGGGGCTCATCCCTACTGGTCACCAACTACAAGAAATGTCTGACCTCTGTGCTTCCCGACAAGGGTTTCTCCACCAACTACTAAGCCCCCGTACACACGATCGGAAATTCCGACCACAAAATCTGTCCGATTTTTTCCGATGGATTTTGTCCGAAACTGGTGTTGCATACACACGGTCGGACAAAGTTGTCGGAAAATCCGATCGTTCCGAATGTGGACGTGGTGATGTTTGTTGCGTACGACAGAACTATGTAGAGGCTAGTAGCCAATAGCTTTGGTCTCCTAATTTGATCTGAGCATGCGTGGCACTTTGTCCATCAGAATTCCCTACACGCGATCGTGAAAAAGTCCGATCAGATTTTGTTGGCGGAATATTTGAGATCCTGCTCTTAAAAAAATTCCATCGGAATTTCCGACGGAAAAAGTCCGATAGAGCCCACACATGATCAGATTTTCCGACAACATAATCCGATCGGACCTTTTCCGTCGTAAATTCCGACCGTGCGTACAGGGCATAAGCCCTCGTACACACGATCGGAAATTCCGACCACAAAATGCATCCGATTTTTTCCGACGGATTTTGTCCGAAACTGGTGTTGC
The DNA here is from genome assembly GCA_028564925.1 of Lithobates sylvaticus. NCBI lineage: Eukaryota > Metazoa > Chordata > Amphibia > Anura > Ranidae > Lithobates > Lithobates sylvaticus. The sequence goes on along the minus strand of CM053028.1, from coordinate 10,070,485 downwards.
ATACACACGCTCGGACAAAGTTGTCGGAAAATCTGATCGTTCCGAACGTGGTGACGTTCGTTGCGTACGACGGAACTACGTAGAGGCTAGTAGCCAATAGCTTTGGTCTTGTAATGTGATCTGAGCATGCGTGGCACTTTGTCTGTCGGAATTCCCTACACACGATCGGAAAAAGTCAGATCGGATTTTGTTGTCAGAAAATTTGAGATCCTGCTCTCAAATCTTTTCCGTTGCAATTTCCGACGGAAAAAGTCCGATAGAGCCTACACACGATCGGATTTTCCGACAACATAATCCGATCGGATCTTTTCTGTCGGAATTTCCGACCGTGTGTACAAGGCATAAGCCCCCGTACACACGATCGGAAATTACGACCACAAAATCCGTCCGATTTTTTCCGACGGATTTTGTCCGAAACTGGTGTTGCATACACACGGTCGGACAAAGTTGTCGGAAAATCCGATCGTTCCGAACGTAGTGACGTGTGTTGCGTATGACGGCTAGTAGCCAATAGCTTTGGTCTCGTAATTTGATCTGAGCATGTGTGGTACTTTGTCCATCGGAATTCTCTACACACGATTGGAAAAAGTCCGATCGGATTTTGTGGGGCTTATGCCTTGTACACACAGTCGGAAATTACGACGGAAAAGGTCCGATCTGATTATGTTGTCGGAAAATCCGATTAGGTGTGGGCTCTATTGGACTTTTTCCGTCGGAAATTCTGACTGTGCGTACAAGGCGTAACCCCCCGTACACACGATCGGAAATTCCGACCACAAAATGCGTCTGATTTTTTCCAACGGATTTTGTCCGAAACTGGTGTTGCATACACAAGGTCGGACAAAGTTGCCGGAAAATCCGATCGTTCCGAAGGTGGTGACGTTCATTGCGTACGACTGAACTACGTAGAGGCCAGTAGCCAATAGCTTTGGTCTCGTAATTTGATCTGAGCATGCGTGGCACTTTGTCCGTCAGAATTCCCTACACACGATCGGAAAAAGTCAGATCGGATTTTGTGGTCGGAATTTCCGATCGTGTGTACGGGTGCTTAGTAGTTGGTGGAGAAACCCTTGCCGGGAAACACAGAGGTCAGACGTTTCTTGATCCTACTTTTAAAAAAAATTTCCGTCGATAGAGCCCACACCTGATCGGATTTTCCGACAACATAATCCGATCGGACCTTTTCCGTTGTAATTTCCGACCGTGTGTACAAGGCATAAGCCCCCGTACACACGATCGGAAATTCCGACCACAAAATCCGTCCGATTTTTTCCGACGGATTTTGTCCGAAACTGGTGTTGCATACACACGGTCGGACAAAGTTGTCGGAAAATCCAATCGTTCCGAAGGTGGTGACGTTCGTTGCGTACGACGGAACTACGTAGAGGCTAGCAGCCAATAGCTTTGGTCTCGTAATGTGATCTGAGCATGCGTGGCACTTTGTCCGTCGGAATTCCCTACACACGATCGGAAAAAGTCAGATCGGATTTTGTGGTCGGAATTTCCGATCGTGTGTACAGGTGCTTAGTAGTTGGTGGAGAAACCCTTGTCGGGAAACACAGAGGTCAGACGTTTCTTGATCCTACTCTTAAAAAAAATTTCCGCCGGAATTTCCGATGGAAAAAGTCCGATAGAGCCCACACACGATCTGATTTTCCGATAACATAATCCGATCGGACCTTTTCTGTCGTAATTTCCGACCGTGTGTACAAGGCATTAAGCCCCCCGTACACACAGTCGGAAATTCCGACCACAAAACGCGTCCGATTTTTTCCAACGGATTTTGTCCGAAACTGGTGTTTGTCGGAAAATTTGAGATCCTGCTCTTAAAAAAAAATTTCCGTCGGACTTTCCGACTGAAAAAGTCCGATAGAGCCCACACATGATCAGATTTTCCAACAACATAATCCGATCGGACCTTTTCTGTTGGGATTTCCGACCGCGTGTACAAGGCATTAGTCATGTTTTGCTTGGGGATCAAATACTTATTTTACTCACTGAACTGCAACTCCATTTATAACATTTGTATTGTTTTTTTTCTGTATTTTTTGGTTGATTTTCTGTCTCTATCATATAAAATACACCTATGATAAAAATGATAGACCCTTCATTTCTTTGTAAGTGGGCAAAACTTACACAATCTGCAGGGGACCAAATCACAATTTCCCTGAATTTTTGGTTTGTTTCCTTTGAATTGATCATCTCTGGTGCAGAGGTGGAGTTCCTTGGATACAATGAGATATTTCTCCTCTGTCGCCGGGTGATAGGTGAGCTGTGACTGGCTCAGACAGGGTGAGACTGGAGTGTAGTTTTATGAGGATCCTGAGTCACGGCGGGGCCCTCGCTACCTGTATGACGACGCCGGTGACATCACAAGCCGCGCCGGTGAGTGCGTGGGAACATTCCTGGCCGGGGTCAGACCTATAAAAGAGACATTTGTATACAATGGGTGAGAGTTGATTGTTTGTGTTCAGTAAATAACTTTGTAACACTTCATAATATTGTAACAATCAGAGCTATTTACAGGATACACATAGCGGAAGACGATCGGTGAATGGGACGATTGTACATCTCTCTGTGCTCGGATTTCACATTGTTGTCGTCTTCAGGGAACAATACAGCGTAGAGAACACAATTTAACCCCTTCAATACCGGACACTTTCACCCCCGTCCTGCCCAGGCCGATTTTCCGCTCTTAGCGCTCTCACACATTGAATGACAGTTGCGCGGTCATGTAATGCCCCCGCACACACGGTCGGAAATTCCGACGGAAAAGGTCCGATCGGATTATGTTGTCGGAAAATCCGATCGTGTGTGGGCTCTATCGGACTTTTTCCATCGGGAACTCCGACGGAAATTTTTTTTAAGAGCAGGATCTCAAATTTTCCAACAACGAAATCCGATCGGACTTTTTCCGATCGTGTGTAGGGAATTCCGACGGACAAAGTGCCACCCATGCTCAGATAAAATTACGCGACCAAAGCTATTGGCTACTGGCCTCTACGTAGTTTCCGTCGTACGCAACAAACGTCACCACGTTCGGAACGATCGGATTTTCCGACAACTTTGACCGCGTGTAGGCAACACCAGTTTTTGACAAAATCCGTCAGAAAAAATCGGACGCATTTTGTGGTCGGAATTTCCGATCGTGTGTACGGGGGCTTATGCCTTGTACACACGGTCGGAAATTACGATGGAAAAGGTCCGATCGGATTATATTGTCGGAAAAACCGATCGTGTGTGGGCTCTATCGGACTTTTGTCCGTCAGACAGTCCGACAGAAAAAATTTGAGAGCAGGATCTCAAATTTTCCGACAACAAAATCCGATCAGACTTTTTTCCGATCGTGTGTAGGGAATTCCGACAGACAAAGTGCCACGCATGCTCAGATCAAATTACGCGACCAAAGCTATTGGCTACTAGCCTCTTACGTAGTTTCCGTCGTACGCAACAAAAGTCGCCACGTTCGGAACGATCGGATTGTCCGACAACTTTGTCCGACCGTGTGTGTGCGACACAAGTTTTGGACAGAATCCGTCGGAAAAAATCGGACGGATTTTGTGGTCGGAATTTACGACCGTGTGTACGGGGGCTAACACTGTACTCGTATGACATTTATATATATATATATATATATATATATATATATATATATATATATATATATAATTTTTTTTTTTACACAAATAGAGCTTTCTTTTTTAACCACTTCAGCAAACACTTTCGAGAAACTTTATTCAACTTTACGTTCATTTATTGTCTCTTTCTCGATTTCACATCATTGTGGTATTTTCTTATTTCTACTATTATCAAAAACATTTTTTTACAATTTTATAATTAGATAAACACAATAAGCATAGTAATAGAGGTTTCTTTTGGTGGTATTTATTCCTACTGGGGTTTCTTTTTTTTTTTTTTTAGATAAACAAAAAAAAAGACTGACAATTTTGAAAAAAAAAAAAAACAATTTTGCAAATAAATAATATTTCTTCATAAATTTAGACCAAACTGTATTCTGTTCCATTTCTTTGGTGAAAATAACCCAAATCAGTGTACGCAAAATAAAAAGAAATTAAATTTGATCAATCCTGATGTACTGACGGCCTATCATTTCTTCGGAAACGCCAGGACAGTACAGACACCCCTCCCAAATGACCCTTTTTTTTTTGGAAAGTAGACAGTCCAAGGTATTTAGTAAGAGGCATGGCAAGTTTTTTTGAAGTTGTCATTTTTTTTTCATAATCTTTTGGAGAATGAGGAAATAAAAAAAATCTTTTTTTTCATTTTTTTTTTTCACAAGTTCAGTATAGCGTCATCATATAACTGGTGTGGCGCTGATCAGAGAGACTGACTGTTGACAGTATATAAAAAAAAAATATATGTATTTTTCTTCTTTTTTATTAAATTATGTACTTAAATTTTTTTTTTTTGCACACTGTGACCAGATACAATACCAATACAGTGTTACTCTAGACATTTTTTTTTTATGTTTCTTCTCTTTTATAAAATGATGTACTTTTTTTTTTAACACACTGTGACCAGAGCAATACATCGTTACTATAGGCATGCGCAGAGGGTGGGCCAGGCTTCCCCTCATGTTGCCCCCCTGCAGTGTTGCTGGTTTCTCTCCCCTCGGCTGCTGTGGGGGATGTTTCAGAATGGAGAGCAGGGGGGAAAGGACTAGTCAATATGTCATTTACCTAGTGACCATCATCGGAAAATGGAAAGAGTATGGCACAACTGCAAACCTACCAAGACACGGCCGTCCACCTAAACTGACCGGGCCGGGCAAGGAGAGCATTCATCGGAGAAGAGCCAAGAGGTCCATGGTAACTCTGGAGGAGCTGCAGAGATCCACAGCTCAGGTGGGAGAGTCTGTCCACAGGACAACTATTAGTCGTGTTCTCCACAAATCTGCCCTTTATGGAAGAGTGACAAGAAGAAAGACATTGGAGAAAGAAAGTCATAAGAAGTCCTGTTTGTAGTTTGTGAGAAGCCATGTGGGGGAGGGGAGCAAACATGTGGAAGAAGGTGATCTGGTCACATGAGACCAAAATTTTACTTTTTGGCCTAAAAGCAAAACACTATGTGTGGAGGGAAAACTAACACTGCCCATCCCCCTGAACACACCATCCCCACTGTGAAACATGGTGGTGGCAGCATCATGTGGTGGGGATGGTTTTCTTCAGCAGGGACAGGGAAGCTGGTCAGAGTTGATGGGAAGATGGATGAGACAAATACAGGACAATCTTAGAAGAAAACCTGTTAGAGACGACAAAAGACTTTAGACTGGGGGGGGAGGGTCACCTTCCAGCAGGACAACGACCCGAAACATCCAGCCAGAGCTACAATGGAATGGTTAAGATCAAAGCATATTCATGTGTTAGAATGGCCCAGTCACAGTCCAGACCTAAATCACATTGAGAATCTGTGGCAAGACTTGAAAATTGCTGTTCACAGACGCTCTCCATCCAATCTGACAGAGCTTGAGATATTTTACAAAGAAGAAGAATGGGCAAAAATGTCCTCTCTAGATGTGCAAAGCTGGTAGAGACATCCCCAAAAAGACTTGGAGCTGTAATTGCAGGGAAAGGCGGTTCTACAAAGTATTGACTCCGGGAGGCGCCATACAAATGCCCCCCCCCCCCCCACTTTTCCCATATTTATTTGTAAAAAATATTGAAAACCATTTATCATTTTCCTTCCACTTCACAATTATTTGCCACTTTGTGTTGGTCTATCACATAAAATCCTAATAAAATACATTTACGTTTTTGTTGTAACATGACAAAATGTGGGAAATTTCAAAGGGTATGAATACTTTTTCTAGGCACTGTATAAGTATATGAAGGTCTCAATAGATCATTTTTCAGACGTATGATTTATACATAAGATGATATCTGTAATGGATATCTTGTATATCCAGCCTGGGTAGCCAGAACTGTCAGACAGTAGAGCGGGCAGACAGCGGGAGTGAACTTTTTTCGGGTCAGTGGTGGCGGTTGGCATCGCGATTGTCAACGGATCTACAACGAGGGACATTTTTTTAATTTTTGTTTTAAAAACAAAAAGAACTTGTCAAAAACTACACTATACCAGACTTCCTTCATACTCATTCCCATAGGGGAGGGGCTGAGATCATAGGATCCCCTTGTTAATGGGGGCTTCCAGATTCCGATAATCCCCCTGTCCGCAGACCCCCACAACCACCGGCCAGCGTTGTGGGGAAGAGGCCCTTCCCCCATCTACATGGGAACGTGTCCCCCCTCCCTTTCCTGACTTGCCAGGCTGCATGCTGAGATAAAAGGCTGCTATGGATTTTGGGGAGGACCCCACACCATTTAAAAAAATGTTGGCGTGCGGGTTCCCCTCAAAATCCATATCAGAGCCGAAGGGCCTGGTCTGGATTGGGGAGGGGGGGGGGGGGGGCTACACCGTTTTCATTTATAATTTTTATTGCTGGCATTTTTTTTTTTTTTTTACATTCAGCTGTCAGCGAGGAAACCAGCTGACAGCTGATGACTCATCGATTGTCAAGGTCACGGCAGCCGTCCGCTCCTTAACTCCCTGCTTACTTGGATTCTTTATATATTGCATGCTGGGACCACTACTTATTTACTCACTACTTATTATTACTTACTTATTTTTACTTATATTTATTTTTACTTATATTTATTTTTACTTACTTTATTTTTTACTTATTTTTACTTACTAATTATTACTGACCACTTATTACTTATTTATTAACTTACTACTTATTACTCACTACTTATAAGTAAAGATAAGTAAGAATTAATAAGTAGTGATTAAATAAATATGTAGTAAGTAAATAAGTGGTCAGTAATAATAAGTAAGTGAGTAATAATAAGTAAGTTAAAAATAATTTAAAAAAAGTAAAACGTAAGTAAAAATAAATATAGGTAAAAATAAGTAAGTAATAATAATTATTTTTACTTACTTTTTACTTTTTTTGCTTATTTTTACTTACTTATTAATACTGACTACTTATTTACTTACTAATTATTTATATAATCACTACTTATTACTCACTACTTATTATTACTTACTTATTTTTACTTACATTTATTTTTACTTATTATTAGTCACCATTATTACTGACCACTTATTAAATTACTACTTATTTATTTACTCACTACTTATTATTACTTACTTATTTTTACTTAGATTTATTTTTACTTATATTTATTTTTACTTACTTTATTTTTTACTTATTTTATTTTTTACTTATTTTTACTTACTTATTATTACTGACCACTTATTTACTTATTACTTATGTATTAACTCACTACTTATTACTCACTACTTATAAGTAAAAATAATTAAGTAATAATAAGTAGTGAATAAATAAATAAGTAGTAAGTAAATAAGTGGTCAGTAATAATAAGTAAGTGAGTAATAATAAGTTAGTAAAAATAAGTAAGTAATATTTATTTTTACTTGCTTTTTACTTTTTTTGCTTATTTTTACTTTCTTATTAATACGGACCACTTATTTACTTACAAATTATTTATATAATCACTACTTATTACTCACTACTTATTATTACTTACTTATTTTTACTTATATTTATTTTTACTTACTTTTTACTTATTTTTACTTACTTATTATTACTCACTTACTTATTTTTACTGACCACTTATTTAATTACTACTTATTTATTTACTCACTACTTATTGCTTACTACTTATTATTACCTTCTTATTTTTACTCATATTTATTTTTACTTACTTTTTACTTTTTTAAACTTATTTTTACTTGCTTATTATTACTGACCAATTATTTACTTACTTATTTACTCCCTACTTATTATTACTCACTACTTATTATTACTTACTTATTTTGACTTATATTTATTTTTACTTACTTTTTCCTTTTTTACTTACTTATTATTACTCACTTACTTATTATTGCTGACCACTTATTTACTTACTACTTAGTTATTTACTCACTACTTATTATTACTTACTTATTTTTGCTTATATTTATTTTTACTTACTTTTTAAAAAATTTTTTACTTATTTTTACTTACTTATTATTACTCACTTACTTATTATTGCTGACCACTAATTTACCTACTACTTATTTATCACTTTACTACCTATTTACTGCATGCATTTATTTATTTTTCTCTTTGTGAGGTGACTTTTAGTCCTGTTTTATGCGGTATTTACTGGGTGTTTTTGCTTTATGCGGTAAATGAATGGAACCCACTAAAATAAATGTTTGCTTTTGGGTTTAGTAGCACTTTAACCTGTTTGATCGTTCCAGTAGACAACGATCGTTCAGTTGATAGGATCGGGAGCCCCCCCCCCCTCCCCCCACAGACAGAAACTCATCATCCGACCCACCCCCAAATCATCCAGAAATTTTTGTGAAGTTCCTGGAATTTTCATTAATAAACCTCTAAGAAAAAAATTGCAAAAAAAAAATAATAATAATAATTTGACACTCAACAGACTTGAAAGTTCATTAAATGTAATTGTATGTTTTTTTTTTTTTTTTTTCATATGATAAAGCACATTCCTCCTCCCAGGATAAGAGAATATAATTATTCCACATGTGTCTCACCTCAGCACACAGGTCAGCCGATTCCCACGTCTGCTTTATGTCTTTTAGGCCAAATGAAAGTCTTCTTCCCGCGGCCATAGAAATAATATCTATGAAAAATATAAATTATAGCTAAAGAATAATCTCTTCATATTCTGCCTTCCCTGTTTCCTCCCTCCCCCATCACCTCACCAATCAAACAAAATCTTTACTTGCTTAAAAAAAAAATTGCATACTTTTATTTTAGACTCACCACCGGGTCTCCGTGCTTTTCTATGCAATGCTAGCAGATCATGGTGGGTGGGAGGGGCTGTACATAGCACCCCGGCCTCAGTGCCCCTCTCAAGAGGCCCCGATGTAAGCAGTGGGCCGGCTCTTGGGAGGAGTTATGCAAATATCAAAATGACTTCCTCAGGGGTGGACTGACCATTCGGGCACTCGGGCACTGCCCGAGGGCACCATGCCACTAAGGGGCCCCATCAGGGTTGCCAGCCTCAATAAAACCAGGGACAGTATGTAAAAATCTGTATTTTTTTTAAAAAATCCCAAGATTATAGCTGCCCCGCCTCTCCAGTACCTTTTCAGTGTGTGTATGTCTATTCTGTGTGTGTATATTGTGTGTCTGTGTGTGTATACTGTATATGAGTGTGTGTATACTGTGTGGCCCCATAATCTATTGTCTGGGGGCCCCATAATCTCCTAATGCCTGGGGGGCCCCATAATCTTCTCCTATTGCCCGGGGGGCCCAATAATCTCCTAATGCCCGGGGGCCCCATAATCTTCTCCTATTGCCCGGGGGGCCCCATAATCTCCTAATGCCCGGGGGCCCCATAATCTTCTCCTATTGCCCGGGGGGCCCCATAATCTCCTAATGCCCGGGGGCCCCATAATCTTCTCCTATTGTCCGGGGGGCCCCATAATCTCCTAATGCCCGGGGGCCCCATAATCTTCTCCTATTGCCTGCGGGCCCCATAATCTCCTATTGCCTGGGGGGCCCCATAATCTCCCAATGCCTGGGGCCCCATAACCTTCTCCTATTGCCTGGGGGGCCCCATAATCTCCTATTGCCCGGGGGCCCCATGAGTTGTCAGTCCGCCCCTGGACTTGCTGGATGGTTTTCTGTCTGGGAGTGGGTGTTCCTAGGCCACCTGTATTTGCATGCAGACCGCCCTAAGCAGGTGAACTACCACTAACGCGTTGCGATAGCTCTGAGCTCAGCAATGCTGAGACGGGGAGGATAGTGGACTACACATATGCGGGGGTTTGAGAGCCCTTTCTTCTGATGGTCGGGGGGTGAGCAGTAATGGCTGGGAGTGTCTTAGCAACCTCCTAGCAACAAGACAGGATTGGGATGATGTCATCTCTGGAGTTTATTGGCCAGGCTTTGGGAGGTACATAAAAGGCCTACGCCCATATTATCCTATATTAGTCAAAGCGCCCAGGGTAGAGATGCCACCCCCCCCCCCCTCCTCCTTGCCTTAGGGTTAGGGTCAGGACAACCCCATCCCTCCAATTAACCATGGCGCCCAAGGCAGCCGCCCCCTCCTGCCCACCCCTTGTCCCAGCCCTGTCTACAAGCACCCCTGTCAGAAACCATGAAATCAGACCAAGACAGAAGTACAGGTAAATCACACTTGTTTAATAATAAAAGTAATAATAAAATAATATAATAATAAAAGTAAAAAGAACAAACGTAGTCAAAACATAGCCAGAGTTCAGGAACCGGAACGGATAGCCAGACAAGCCAAAAAGTCAGGCAGCCAGAGATAAGCGTAGACAGCAAGCAGGATCTGGAGCCAGAAGGGATGAGAGCCAGGAAAGTCTTTACACAGGAACGCAGGAGATAGTCTCTGTGATGTTGACCAAGGCGAAGGCAGAGATCATCTGGGCTGGACGGCTTAAGTTAGGCAGGACTGACGAGCAGGATATCATCAACAGCTGAGAAACTGTGGAGAGAGATAGGAGCTGGCAATTAGCCGACAGCTGAGCGGGCAGCTCAGAGAAGGAAGGGCTGAGCCCGGCCCTGACAACCCCGTAAATGCATAGCCAGTTTTTAGGTAAAAGGTGGACAAACCCTTTAAATGTATTTTTTATATTTTAATGCATGCGGTGTGAGCAGGGGCGGACTGACAACTCATGGGGCCCCCGGGCAATAGGAGATTATAGGGGCCCCCAGGCAATCAGAGATTATGGCGCCACATAGTGTACACACGCACAGTATACACATACATGTACACACAGTATACACAGACATGTTTCTATTGGCTGAGAAGGTACTGGAGAGGTGGGGCAGCTATAATCTCAGGATTTTTAGACCAAAAGAATGTCGGTAAGGGCCATTTCAGAGACAGATGTAAAAAAAACACAGATTTTTACATACTGTCCCTGGTTTTACTGAGGCTGGCAACCCTGATGGGGCTCCCTATTGGCCCAGGGCCCTCGGGCAGTGCCCGAGTGGCCGAATGGTCAGTCCGCCCCTGGGTGTGAGTACCCGAATCTGACCTGGTATCACCCCCCTGTACAGCAGGGCTGGAGTTTGAGAGGAAGAAGCAGTCCAAGGAGCCAATCAGTTTGCGTGCTGATAGGAGGAGAGAACAGAGAGATGAGCTCATCATTAAGGGGCTTATCATTTCACCGTCCAGTGCGTGGGTCCAGGATGACCTGGGCTCAGAAGAGGTGGGTTTGAACGAAGCTGTGGCAGAAGAAAAAGTGGGAAATCTCTGAATGGAGGTGGGAATATTGCCGCAAAAGATGGTTTTGTTGGGTTGCCTTTTAATTCCATTGAATTTTTTGTCTTTATTTTTGGCTGAGGTTTTACTTAAAATAAAAGGCCTACGATGTGACCTCCTGAACAGGTAGAACATAAAGAGCGGCCCCGGGGATTCTCCTCTTTCCCCGCGGATGTTCCTCTCTGGAGATCTCTGGACTCTACACGCTTGTTGGCATAAATGATGTATTGCGTTATTTGGAATAGAGGGAGTTGATGTTTGGAGTTGATCGATCGTGCGTTCACAGCGAGGAAGGGCGGCGGCGTGGGGAAATGTTATTACAGGAGGAGTGTAAATGGGCTGTGTAACCTTTCCATGACCAGAGAAAACACAAAAAGATTCCCTCCTTCACATCTCGTCTTTCCCAAAACATCCCAAAAAAATTAAAAATTCCGTGGTCAGGGTGGCGCAACAATTATCCGAAACCGAAATACTTGGCGCTCTGCGGTGCTCTGCGGAGCTCTGCGGTGCTGTGCTGTGCGGTCCTGTGCGGCGCTCTGCGGTGCTCTGCGGAGCTCTGCGGTGCTGTGCTGTGCGGTCCTGTGCGGTGCTCTGCAGAGCTCTGCGGTGCTGTGCTGTGCTCTGTGGTGCTGTGCGGTGCTCTGCGGTGCTGTGCGGTGCTCTGCGGTGCTGTGCGGTACTCTGCGGTGCTCTGCGGAGCTCTGCGGTACTGTGCGGTACTGTGCGGTGCTCTGCGGTGCTGTGCGGTGCTCTGCGTTGCTCTGCGGAGCTCTGCGGTACTGTGCGGTACTGTGCGGTGCTCTGCGGTGCTGTGCGGTGCTCTGCGGTACTGTGCGGTGCTCTGCGGTGCTCTGCGGAGCTCTGCGGTGCTCTGCGGTGCTGTGCGGTGCTGTGCGATGCTCTGCGGTGCTGTGCGGTGCTGTGCGGTGCTCTGCGTAGCTCTGCGGTGCTGTGCGGTGCTCTGCGGTGCTCTGCGGTGCTGTGCGGTGCTGTGCGGTGCTCTGCGTAGCTCTGCGGTGCTGTGCGGTGCTCTGCGGTGCTGTGCGGTGCTCTGCGTAGCTCTGCGGTGCTGTGCGGTGCTCTGCGGTGCTGTGCGGTGCTCTGCGTAGCTCTGCGGTGCTCTGCGGAGCTCTGCGGTGCTGTGCGGAGCTCTGCGGTGCTCTGCGGTGCTCTGCGGTGCTGTGCACTTACTATTCTCTGTATTAAAGCAGAACTCCAGTTACATTTTTTTGTTTCTTTTTCTTTTGCAGAGGAGGTCTGGACTCAACGTCTTCTTTTTTCACCACTTCTACTCCACTTCTCCAGACTACACTACAGCTCCATGTTCTGAAATGCCAGACCCCTCGGTGGACATCGGAGACGGCGGGCATGTATGCCCACAGAGCCCACAAACATTTGCCAAGGTAGTTGCAACTATTAACGTCACACGATCCCAGCTTCATTCCTTGGAAGTTCGCTGATCTCCCTTCGCCTCACACCCAGCAGTCCTGTAGGAGGGGGGAGGGGAACCCAGGACACATGGCGGGCGTAGTCCAAAAGCCTGTGCTGCCTTACATTGGTGGTAAGTCGCCGTTTTATCCTGACTACCTCTATCAACCTGAGCTCAGTCCTTTTATCAAGGTCAACAAATATTTTAAGACCTGATGAGTGTGGAGTGTCAATATTGGCCCTGATAAGTGTGTAGGGTGTCGGTACCAGTCCTGATGAGGGTGGTATCACCAGCCTGAACCGGTGATACCCCATCCCCCTCACCATTACACCCCACCACCAGCCTGAACCAGTGATACCCCATCCCCCTCACCATTACACCCCACCACCAGCCTGAACCGGTGATACCCCATCCCCCACACCATTACACCCCCACCACCAGCCTGAACCGGTGATATCCCCATCCCCCCACACCATTACACCCCCACCACCAGCCTGAACCGGTGATACCCCATCCCCCTCACCATTACACCCCCACCACCAGCCTGAACCGGTGATATCCCATCCCCCTCACCATTACACCCCCACCACCAGCCTGAACCAGTGATACCCCATCCCCCACACCATTACACCCCCACCACCAGCCTGAACCGGTGATACCCCATCCCCCACACCATTACACCCCCACCACCAGCCTGAACCGGTGATACCCCATCCCCCACACCATTACACCCCCACCACCAGCCTGAACCGGTGATACCCCATCCCCCTCACCATTACACCCCACCACCAGCCTGAACCGGTGATATCCCATCCCCCTCACCATTACACCCCCACCACCAGCCTGAACCAGTGATACCCCATCCCCCACACCATTACACCCCCACCACCAGCCTGAACCGGTGATACCCCATCCCCCTCACCATTACACCCCCACCACCAGCCTGAACCGGTGATATCCCATCCCCCACACCATTACACCCCCACCACCAGCCTGAACCAGTGATACCCCATCCCCCACACCATTACACCCCCACCACCAGCCTGAACCGGTGATACCCCATCCCCCACACCATTACACCCCCCCCACCAGCCTGAACCGGTGATATCCCATCCCCCACACCATTACACCCCTACCACCAGCCTGAACCGGTGATACCCCATCCCCCACACCATTACACCCCCACCACCAGCCTGAACCGGTGTTATCCCATCCCCCACACCATTACACCCCCACCACCAGCCTGAACCGGTGATACCCCATCCCCCACACCATTACACCCCCACCACCAGCCTGAACTGGTGATACCCCATCCCCCACAACATTACACCCCCACCACCAGCCTGAACCGGTGATACCCCATCCCCCCCACACCATTACACCCCCACCACCAGCCTGAACTGGTGATACCCCATCCCCCACACCATTACACCCCCACCACCAGCCTGAACCGGTGATACCCCACCCCCCACACCATTACACCCCCACCACCAGCCTGAACCAGTGATACCCCATCCCCCACACCATTACACCCCCACCCCACCACCACCAGCCTGAACCGGTGATACCCCATCCCCCACACCATTACACCCCCACCACCACCAGCCTGAACCGGTGATACCCCATCCCCCCCACCACACCATTACCACCCCCACCACCAGCCTGAACCGGTGATACCCCATCCCCCACACCATTACACCCCCACCACCCCCCACCACCAGCCTGAACCGGTGATATCCCATCCCCCACACCATTACACCCCCACCACCAGCCTGAACCGGTGATACCCCATCCCCCACACCATTACACCCCCACCACCAGCCTGAACCGGTGATATCCCATCCCCCACACCATTACACCCCCACCACCAGCCTGAACCGGTGATATCCCATCCCCCACACCATTACACCCCCCCACCAGCCTGAACCGGTGATATCCCATCCCCCTCACCATTACACCCCCACCACCAGCCTGAACTGGTGATACCCCATCCCCCACAACATTACACCCCCACCACCAGCCTGAACCGGTGATACCCCATCCCCCACACCATTACACCCCCACCACCAGCCTGAACCGGTGATACCCCATCCCCCACAACATTACACCCCCACCACCAGCCTGAACCGGTGATACCCCATCCCCTCACACCATTACACCCCCCACCACCAGCCTGAACCGGTGATATCCCATCCCCCACACCATTACACCCCCTACCACCAGCCTGAACCGGTGATATCCCATCCCCCACACCATTACACCCCCCACCACCAGCCTGAACCGGTGATATCCCATCCCCCACACCATTACACCCCCCACCACCAGCCTGAACCGGTGATATCCCATCCCCCACACCATTACACCCCCACCACCAGCCTGAACCGGTGATACCCCACCCCCACACCATTACACCCCCACCACCAGCCTGAACCGGTGATATCCCATCCCCCACACCATTACACCCCCACCACCAGCCTGAACCGGTGATACCCCATCCCCCACACCATTACACCCCCACCACCAGCCTGAACCGGTGATACCCCATCCCCCACACCATTACACCCCCACCACCAGCCTGAACCGGTGATATCCCATCCCCCACACCATTACACCCCCACCACCAGCCTGAACCGGTGATACCCCATCCCCCACACCATTACACCCCCACCCCCACCAGCCTGAACCGGTGATTTCCCATCCCCCACACCATTACACCCCCACCACCAGCCTGAACCGGTGATATCCCATCCCCCACACCATTACACCCCCACCACCAGCCTGAACCGGTCATATCCCATCCCCCACACCATTACACCCCCACCACCAGCCTGAACCGGTGATATCCCACCCCCACACCATTACACCCCCACCACCAGCCTGAACTGGTGATATCCCATCCCCCACACCATTACACCCCCACCACCAGCCTGAACCGGTGATATCCCATCCCCCACACCATTACACCCCCACCACCAGCCTGAACTGGTGATATCCCATCCCCCACACCATTACACCCCCCACCACCAGCCTGAACCGGTGATATCCCATCCCCCACACCATTACACCCCCCCACCCACCACCAGCCTGAACCGGTGATATCCCATCCCCCTCACCATTACACCCCCACCACCAGCCTGAACCGTGATATCCCATCCCCCACACCATTACACCCCTACCACCAGCCTGAACCGGTGATATCCCATCCCCCACACCATTACACCCCCACCACCAGCCTGAACCGGTGATATCCCATCCCCCACACCATTACACCCCCACCACCAGCCTGAACCGGTGATATCCCATCCCCCACACCATTACACCCCCTACCACCAGCCTGAACCGGTGATATCCCATCCCCCACACCATTACACCCCCACCACCAGCCTGAACCGGTGATACCCCATCCCCCTCACCATTACACCCCCACCACCAGCCTGAACCGGTGATATCCCATCCACCTCACCATTACACCCCCACCACCAGCCTGAACCGGTGATATCCCATCCCCCACACCATTACACCCCCACCACCAGCCTGAACCGGTGATACCCCATCCCCCACACCATTACACCCCCACCACCAGCCTGAACCGGTGATATCCCATCCCCCACACCATTACACCCCCACCACCAGCCTGAACCGGTGATATCCCATCCCCCACACCATTACACCCCCTACCACCAGCCTGAACTGGTGATATCCCATCCCCCACACCATTACACCCCCACCACCAGCCTGAACCGGTGATACCCCATCCCCCACACCATTACACCCCCACCACCAGCCTGAACCGGTGATATCCCATCCCCCACACCATTACACCCCCACCACCAGCCTGAACCGGTGATATCCCATCCCCCACACCATTACACCCCCCACCACCAGCCTGAACCGGTGATATCCCATCCCCCACACCATTACACCCCCACCACCAGCCTGAACCGGTGATACCCCATCCCCCACACCATTACACCCCCACCACCAGCCTGAACCGGTGATATCCCATCCCCCACACCATTACACCCCCACCACCAGCCTGAACCGGTGATACCCCATCCCCACACCATTACACCCCCCCACCACCAGCCTGAACCGGTGATACCCCATCCCCACACCATTACACCCCCACCACCAGCCTGAACCGGTGATACCCCATCCCCCACACCATTACACCCCCCCACCACCAGCCTGAACCGGTGATACCCCATCCCCCACCACATTACACCCCCACCACAGCCTGAACCGGTGATATCCCATCCCCCACACCATTACACCCCCACCACCAGCCTGAACCAGTGATACCCCATCCCCCACACCATTACACCCCCACCACCAGCCTGAACCGGTGATATCCCATCCCCCACACCATTACACCCCCCCCACCACCAGCCTGAACCGGTGATACCCCATCCCCCACACCATTACACCCCCACCACCAGCCTGAACCGGTGATATCCCATCCCCCACACCATTACACCCCCACCACCAGCCTGAACCGGTGATATCCCATCCCCCACACCATTACACCCCCACCACCAGCCTGAACCGGTGATATCCCATCCCCCACACCATTACACCCCCCCACCAGCCTGAACCGGTGATACCCCACCCCCCACACCATTACACCCCCACCACCAGCCTGAACCGGTGATATCCCATCCCCCACACCATTACACCCCCCACCACCAGCCTGAACCGGTGATATCCCATCCCCCACACCATTACACCCCCACCACCAGCCTGAACCGGTGATATCCCATCCCCCACACCATTACACCCCCACCACCAGCCTGAACCGGTGATACCCCATCCCCCACACCATTACACCCCCCCCACCACCAGCCTGAACCGGTGATATCCATCCCCCACACCATTACACCCCCACCACCAGCCTGAACCGGTGATATCCCATCCCCCACACCATTACACCCCCCACCACCAGCCTGAACCGGTGATACCCCATCCCCCACACCATTACACCCCCCACCACCAGCCTGAACCGGTGATACCCCATCCCCCACACCATTACACCCCCACCACCAGCCTGAACCGGTGATACCCCATCCCCCACACCATTACACCCCCACCACCAGCCTGAACAGGTGATACCCCATCCCCCACACCATTACACCCCCCCCACCACCAGCCTGAACCGGTGATACCCCATCCCCCACACCATTACACCCCCACCACCAGCCTGAACCGGTGATACCCCATCCCCCACACCATTACACCCCCACCACCAGCCTGAACCGGTGATACCCCATCCCCCACACCATTACACCCCCACCACCAGCCTGAACCGGTGATACCCCATCCCCCACACCATTACACCCCCACCACCAGCCTGAACCGGTGATACCCCATCCCCCACACCATTACACCCCCCACCACCAGCCTGAACCGGTGATACCCCATCCCCCACACCATTACACCCCCCCCACCAGCCTGAACCGGTGATACCCCATCCCCCACACCATTACCCCCCCACCACCAGCCTGAACCGGTGATATCCCATCCCCCACACCATTACACCCCCTACCACCAGCCTGAACCGGTGATATCCCATCCCCCACACCATTACAAACCCCCCCACCCACCAGCCTGAACCGGTGATACCCCATCCCCCACACCATTACACCCCCACCACCAGCCTGAACCGGTGATACCCCATCCCCCACACCATTACACCCCCACCACCAGCCTGAACCGGTGATACCCCATCCCCCACACCATTACACCCCCACCACCAGCCTGAACCGGTGATACCCCATCCCCCACACCATTACACCCCCACCACCAGCCTGAACCGGTGATACCCCATCCCCCACACCATTACACCCCCACCACCAGCCTGAACCGGTGATACCCATCCCCCACACCATTACACCCCCACCACCAGCCTGAACCGGTGATACCCCATCCCCCACACCATTACACCCCCACCACCAGCCTGAACCGGTGATACCCCATCCCCCACACCATTACACCCCACCCCCACCACCAGCCTGAACCGGTGATATCCCATCCCCCACACCATTACACCCCACCACCAGCCTGAACCGGTGATACCCCATCCCTCACACCATTACACCCCCACCACCAGCCTGAACCGGTGATACCCCATCCCCCACACCATTACACCCCCACCACCAGCCTGAACCGGTGATACCCCATCCCCCACACCATTACACCCCCACCACCAGCCTGAACCGGTGATATCCCATCCCCCACACCATTACACCCCTACCACTAGCCTGAACCGGTGATATCCCATCCCCCACACCATTACACCCCACCACCAGCCTGAACCGGTGATACCCATCCCCCACACCATTACACCCCCCCACCAGCCTGACCCGGTGATACCCCATCCCCCACACCATTACACCCCCACCACCAGCCTGAACCGGTGATACCCCATCCCCCACACCATTACACCCCCACCACCAGCCTGAACCGGTGATACCCCATCCCCCACACCATTACACCCCCACACCAGCCTGAACCGGTGATACCCCATCCCCCACACCATTACACCCCCACCACCAGCCTGAACCGTGATACCCCATCCCCCACACCATTACACCCCCCCACCACCAGCCTGAACCAGTGATACCCCATCCCCCACACCATTACACCCCCCCACCACCAGCCTGAACCGGTGATACCCCATCCCCCACACCATTACACCCCCACCACCAGCCTGAACCGGTGATACCCCATCCCTCACACCATTACACCCCCCACCACCAGCCTGAACCGGTGATACCCCATCCCCCCACACCATTACACCCCCACCACCAGCCTGAACCGGTGATACCCCATCCCCCACACCATTACACCCCCACCACCAGCCTGAACCGGTGATACCCCATCCCCCACACCATTACACCCCCACCACCAGCCTGAACCGGTGATACCCCATCCCCCACACCATTACACCCCCACCACCAGCCTGAACCGGTGATATCCCATCCCCCACACCATTACACCCCTACCACTAGCCTGAACCGGTGATATCCCATCCCCCACACCATTACAACCCCACCACCAGCCTGAACCGGTGATACCCCATCCCCCCACACCATTACACCCCCACCACCAGCCTGAACCGGTGATACCCCATCCCCCACACCATTACACACCCCACCACCAGCCTGAACCGGTGATATCCCATCCCCCACACCATTACACCCCCACCACCAGCCTGACCCGGTGATACCCCATCCCCCACACCATTACACCCCCACCACCAGCCTGAACCGGTGATATCCCATCCCCCACACCATTACACCCCCACCACCAGCCTGACCCGGTGATACAAGGCAGGATGGATCTCTGATCCCACCATCTGAATGTCATAGCTAAAAATCCAGACTCATTAGACCAGGCAAAGTTTTTCCAATCTTCTATCGTCCAATTCTGGTGATATGTGCCAATTGTAGCCTCAGTTTCCTGTTCTTAGCTGACAGGAGTGGCACCCGGTGTAGTCTTCTGCTGCTGTAGCCCATCTGATTCAAGGTTGGATGTGTTGTGCATTCAGAGATGGTATTCTGCATACCTTGGGTGTAACGAGTGGTTATTTGAGTTACTGTTGCCTTCCTATCATGTGGAACCAGTCTGCCCATCCTCCTCTGACCTCAACAAGGCATTTTCCTACACACAACCGCCGCTCACTGGATATTTTCTCTTTTTCCCACCATTCTTTGTAAACCTGAGAGATGGTTGTGTGTGAAAATCCCAAAAATACTCAGACCGGCCCGTCTGCCACCAACAACCATGCCACGTTCAAAGTCACTTCAATTCCCTTTCTGCCCCGTTCTGATGCTCGGTTTGAACTTCGGCAAGTCGCCTTCACCACGTCTAGATGCCTAAATGCATTGAGTTGCTGCCGTGTGATTGGCTGATTAGCAATTTGTGTAACCGAGCGATTGAACAGGTGTACCTAATAAAGTGTCCGGTGATCGTACACGCTCCCTACAAATGTTCTATCACATTCATTCTACTGAAGTCTGTTATTTTTAGCGTCTGTTTTTTTCTGCATTTTTCACTTCCTTGTTGCACTCCTAAAAGAAGAAGAAGGACGGTCGGATCCCTCGCCGCGGACACGCGGAGTGCATGCGTTGAATTGGCGTGCGCGGTACCCGCCGAGTATAAAGATAGACTTCTGTATTTTTCCGGCTGAGGCTTTCACTGCATCTGGAAGCTCTGCAGTTCTGGCCACATGAAAGCCACGAAGGTGTTTGCTGGGACCACGGCCGCCCTCTGCGCAGGACCCGACCAGCGCCTTTGAACTGGACGCGGTTTGGAGGAGATGGAATCTCGCGTACGCAGCCGGCCTCCGCACCGCAAGGAGGAAAAATAGCATTGCCGAGGAAGCCGGGGATCAGTCATTTGCTGGACAGATGTTTCCTCGGAGAAGAGTGGAGCGCTTTCAAAAGGGAACAAATACAGATGAGAGATGAAGGCGGTGCGGGCTGATCTGTGGCCCCCGGGGGCCCCTCCCCCGGTGGGTCAGAGCAAAGTGTGCAAAGGAACAAGAGCAGCAAAAAAACTGCTAAAGAAGATATACAGTATGTCACAAAAGTAAGTACACCCCTCAGTCACATTTTTGTAAATCTTCTCTTCTACCTTTTCATGTGACAACACTGAAGAAATGACACTTGTCTACAATGTAAAGTAGTGAGTGTACAGCTTGTATAACAGTGTAAATTTGCCGTCCCCTCAAAATAACTCAACACACAGCCATTAATGTCTAAACCGCTGGCAACAAAAGTCAGTAGACACGTGCAATTCGTTTCGTTTTTTTTTTTTCGTTTTCCCGTTAAAATTCGTTATATTCGTTCATTCGTTATCGTACGAATGAACGAATGATTCGCTAAAAATTTTAACGAATAACAAATGTTCGAATCGAACGAATATGAAAAACAAGGAAAATCCGAAATAACCAAATTAGAAACAACGAAACTACGAAAGAAGGAAATCCGAAAAACGAAAACAGGAACAACGAAAATCAAAATGAACGAAAAAATTCGTACATTCGTAACTTTTTTTCTTTTGTTGAATTGGTAATTTTCCGTGTCTCTTACAATGGCGCTGCTTAACGTGCTTCGAATGGATTGAACGAAAAAATTCGTACATTCTTAACTTTTTTTTTTTTTTGCAATTCGGAATTTTCCGTGTCTCTTACAATGGCGCTGCTTAACGTGCTTCGAATGGATTAAACGAAAAAATTCGTACATTCGTAACTTTTTTTTTTTTTTTTTTTTGTCGATTCGTAATTTTCCGTGTCTCTTACAATGGCGCTGCTAAACGTGCTTCGAATGGATTGAACGAAAAAAATTCGTACATTCCTAACTTTTTTTTTTTTGTGATTCGTAATTTTCCGTGTCTCTTACAATGGCGCTGCTTAACGTGCTTCGAATGGATTGAACGAAAAAATTCGTACATTCGTAACTTTTTTTTTTTTTTTTTTTTTTTTTTGCGATTCGTAATTTTCCGTGTCTCTTACAATGGCGCTGCTTAACGTGCTTCGAATGGATTGAACGAAAAAATTCGTACATTCTTAACTTTTTTTTTTTTTGCGATTCGGAATTTTCCGTGTCTCTTACAATGGCGCTGCTTAACGTGCTTCGAATGAATTGAACGAAAAAATTTGTACATTCGTAACTTTTTTTTTTTTTTTTTTGCGATTCGTAATTTTCAGTGTCTCTTACAACGGCGCTGCTTAACGTGCTTCGAATGGATTAAACGAAAAAATTCGTACATTTGTCACTTTTTTTCTTGTTTGTTGATTCGTAATTTTCCGTGTCTCTTACAATGGCGCTGCTTAACGTGCTTCGAATGGATTGAACAAAAAAATTCGTACATTCGTAACTTTTTTTTTTTTTTAGATTCGTAATTTTCCGTGTCCCTTACAATGGCGCTGCTTAACGTGCTTCGAATGGATTGAACGAAAAAATTCGTACATTCGTAACTTTTTTTTTTTTGATTCGTAATTTTCTGTGTCTCTTACAATGGCACTGCTTAACGTGCTTCGAATGGATTGAACGAAAAAATTCGTACATTCGTAACTTTTTTTTTTTTTTTGCGATTCGTCATTTTCTGTGTCTCTTACAATGGCGCTGCTTAACGTGCTTCGAATGGATTGAACGAAAAAATTTGTACATTCATTACCTTTTTTTTTTGTTGAATTGGTAATTTTCCGTGTCCCTTACAATGGCGCTGCTTAACGTGCTTCGAATGGATTGAACGAAAAAATTCGTACATTCGTAACTTTTTTTTTTCGATTCGTAATTTTCCGTGTCTCTTACAATGTAATAATAGCATACACATTACATAAAATTATGAATTATGCTCTGATTACGAATCTACGAAAACAATGTTACGAAAGTACGAATAAATCAATCTAACGAAAGTACGAATGTAACTAAATCTACGAAAATATGAATGCGTCCGAATTTTGAATAAACGAAAATTAAACTAACGGAAAAACGAATCAACGAAAAAATAACTCTTACGAAAAATTCGTTATATTCGTTCATTCGTTATCGTACGAATGAACGAATGATTCGCTAAAAATTTTAACGAATAACGAATCGTTCGAATCGAACGAATATGAAAAACAACGAAAATCCGAAATAACCAAATTAGAAACAACTAAACTACGAAAGAAGGAAATCCGAAAAACAAAAACAGGAACAACGAAAATCAAAATGAACGAAAAAAATCGTACATTCGTAACTTTTTTTTTTTTTGGTTGAATTGGTAATTTTCCGTGTCTCTTACAATGGCGCTGCTTAACGTGCTTCGAATGGATTGAATGAAAAAATTCGTACATTCGTAACTTTTTTTTTTTTTTTTTTGCGATTCGTAATTTTCCGTGTCTCTTACAATGGCGCTGCTTAACGTGCTTCAAATGGATTGAACGAAAAAATTCGTACATTCGTAACTTTTTTTTCGATTCGTAATTTTCCGTGTCTCTTACAATGGCGCTGCTTAACGTGTTTCGAATGGATTGAACGAAAAAATTCGTACATTCGTAACTTTTTTTTTTCGATTCGTAATTTTGCGTGTCTCTTACAATGGCGCTGCTTAACGTGCTTCGAATGGATTGAACGAAAAAATTCGTACATTCGTAACTTTTTTTTTTTTTGCAATTCGTAATTTTCCGTGTCTCTTACAATGGCGCTGCTTAACGTGCTTCGAATGGATTGAACGAAAAAATTCGTACATTCGTAACTTTTTTTTTTTTTTTTGCAATTCGTAATTTTCCGTGTCTCTTACAATGGCGCTGCTTAACGTGCTTCGAATGGATTGAACGAAAAAATTTGTACATTCGTAACTTTTTTTTTTTGCTATTTTGTAATAATAGCATACACATTACATAAAATTATGAATTATGCTCCGATTACGAATCTACGAAATCAATGTAACGAAAGTATGAATGTAACTAAATCTACGAAAATACAAATGCGTCAGAATTTCGAATAAACGAAAATTAAAAATGAATCAACGAAAAAATAACTCTTACGAAAAATGTGTTATATTCGCTCATTCGTTATCGTACGAATGAACGAATGATTCGCTAAAAATTTTAACGAATAACGAATGTTCGAATCGAACGAATATGAAAAACAAGGAAAATCTGAAATAACCAAATTAGAAACAACGAAACCACGAAAGAAGAAAATCCGAAAAACGAAAACAGGAACAACGAAAATCAAAATGAACGAAAAAATTCGTACATTCGTAACTTTTTATTTTTTTTGCAATTCGTAATTTTCCGTGTCTCTTACAATGGCGCTGCTCAACGTGCTTCGAATGGATTGAACGAAAAAATTTGTACATTCGTAACTTTTTTTTTCGATTCGTAATTTTCCATGTCTCTTACAATGTAATAATAGCATACACATTACATAAAATTATGAACTTACGAATCTACGAAAACAATGTTACGAAAGTACGAATAAATCAATCTAACGAAAGTACGAATGTAACTAAATCTACGAAAATACGAATGCGTCCGAATTTCGAATAAACGAAAATTAAACTAACGGAAAAACGAATCAACGAAAAAATAACTCTTACGAAAATACGAATCGTTACGAATACGAACACCGACGACTTACGAAATTACGAATCGTTACGAATCAACGGAAACGAACAGAAACGAAACAAAAATAAACAAATTTTTCTATTGTGCACATGTCTAAAAGTAAGTACACCCCTAAAGCCACGTACACACGATCGGACTTTTCGGCCGGATAGTCCGGCGGACTAAGTCCGCCAAACAATCCGCTGGATTTTCCGTACGTGTGGACTTGTATGTGTGGACTTACCCACACACGCCTGGACTTTTCCGGCAGACCACTGGCTCATGTCACATGGTGACCCCACCCCCCATATGATGTCACATTCCCAGCATTCTCCGGGACTGTGACATCATAAGGGGGCGGGGTCACCATGTGACATGAGTCGGTGGCCCCCCGCCCCTTTTCCCTATATAATTGGCAGCGCAACACGTCTGAGCCATTAGAAGAGGAGACAGTGACGAGTCAACATCGGAAGAAGAACAAGAAGCAGAAGGAGAAGGCGACAGCGACAGCGACGGCGACAGAAGCCCGGGCCACCGCGAGTAAAAGAGCTGGAAGAAGAAAGTGGAGGCCCGGCAAGAAGAACAGAAGAGCGGGACAAGACCCCCAGACGACGACGAAGGAAAAAGCCGGGCTCCTCCGCTAGTAAAAGAGCTAGCAGAAGATAGCGGAGGAGTCCGGCGAGAAGACCCCCCCCAAGACAGAAGAAGACCCCCGGAGCTGTGTAATAAAGTATTTTAAAAAAATTGTGTCGTTTTTTTATTTACACTTTTTTCCTTAGGTGAATGGGTAGGGGTACATCGTACACCATACTCATTCACATAGGGTGGGGGGCTGGTATCTGGGGGCCCCCTTATTAAAGGGGGCTCCAGGATTCCGATAAGCCCCCCGCCCGCAGACCCCGACAACCAACGACCAGGGTTGTCGGGAAGAGGCCCTTGTCCTCATCAACATGGGGACAAGGTGCTTTGGGGTGGGGGGGCAGCAGGGCCCCCCTTTCCCCAGGGCACCCCCCATGTTGAGGGCATGCGGCCTGGTACGGCTCAGGAGGGGGGGGGGCGCTCGCTCGTCCCCACCCCCTTTCCTGACAGGCCGGGCTGCGTGCTCGGATAAGGGTCTGATATGGATTTGGGGGGAACCCCCACGCCGTTTTTTCGGCGTAGGGATTCCCCTTTAAATCCATACCAGGTGACGGGGCTAGGGAGGTGTCAATGTCGCCGATCGTGGCGGCGGCATTGACTTCCTTCACTAGTCCCGTCTACCTGGAATCACGTTCTAAATGAATGGACTTTACGACGGTGTGTCGGCAAGTCTGTTCATTTCAAAAGTCCCGCTGTCTTTAAGGCAGAGCAAAAGGGGCAGCTGCCCTGGCCCTGTCATTGTTGTGGGGCCCAAAGCAGCTGCCTGATACTTGCCAACTACCCCAGTTTAAATTCCCTCGTCCCTTGAAGTTTTAGTCCTGTGCTGGGTCCCGGTATCTCAGTGTGAAGTGCTGCTACTAATTCTGCCCAGATATTGTTGTGTACAGATGACTCACCTGCAGACCCTGTGTTTACATGTAAATAACCGTCATTCATATGTAAGAAGCGGCAGCATTTTCATGTAAATAACTGAGGCCGGCGGCATTGATATGTAAATAAAGGCGTCATTCATATGTATATTATGCCCCCCTGCAGTGAGGAGATGATGTGCTGTAAGATCTAGCAACCAATCAGTGAGCAGTATTACTGTACAGTGATCTCTAGCAAGCAATCAACAAGCACAAATCATGTGCTGTAACCTCTAGCGACCAGTCAGTAAGTGGTAATGATATGCTGTAACCTCTGGCAACCCATTGCTGCCTGATCTGATACAGTAAACTGATTTTAGGTCTATCTGATTTTTATTGTATGTCTCAGAGCAGGTGGAGAGCGAAATTGCATGGGGGGGGGGGCCCAATAAAATGTTTGCCCCGGGTCCAATCAATATTAAAGACGGCCCTGGGCACTGCCTTAACCCTCTTGGGCATGGAGGTCACCAGAGCTTCACAGGTTGTCACTGGAGTCCTCTTCCCCTCCTCCATGATGACATCACGGAGCTGGTGGATGTTAGAGACCTTGCGCTCCTCCACCTTCCGTTTGAGGATGTCCCACAGATGATCAATAGGGTTTAGGTCTGGAGACATGCCTGGCCAGTCCATCACCTTTACCCTCAGCTTCTTTAGCAAGGCAGTGGTCATCTTGGAGGTGTGTATGGGGTGGTTATCATGTTGGAATACTGCCCTGCGGCCCAGTCTCTGAAGGGAGGGGATCATGCTCTGCTTCAGTATGTCACAGTACATGTTGGCATTCATGGTTCCCTCAATGATCTGTAGCCCCCCAGTGCCGGCAGCACTCATGCAGCCCCAGACCATGACACTCCCCCCACCATGCCTGACTGTAGACAAGACACACTTGTCTTTGTCCTCCTCACCTGGTTGCCCCCACACACGCTTGTCACCATCTGACACCAAATACCTTTATCTCGGTCTCATCAGACCACAGGACGTGGTTCCAGTAATCCATGTCCTTAGTCTGCTTGTCTTCAGCAAACTGTTTGTGGGCTTTCTTGTGCATCATCTTTAGAAGAGGCTTCCTTCTGGGACGACAGCCATGCAAACCAATTTGATGCAGTGTGCGGCGTATGGTCTGAGCACTGACAGGCTGACCCCCCACCCCTACAACCTCTGCAGCAATGCTGGCAGCACTCATACGTCTATTTCCCAAAGACAACCTCTGGATATGACGCTGAGCACGTGACCTCAACTTCTTTGGTGGACCATGGCGAGGTCTGTTCTGAGGGGAACCTGTCCTGTTATACCGCTGTATGGTCTTGGCCACCGTGCTGCAGCTCAGTTTCAGGGTCTTGGCAATCTTCTTATAGCCTCGGCTATCTTTAAACAATTATTTTTTCAGATCCTCAGAGAGTTCTTTGCCATGAGGTGCCATGTTGAACTTCCAGTGACCAGTATGAGAGAGTGAGAGCGATAACACCAAAATTTAACACACCTGCTCCCCATTCACACCTGAGACCTTGTAACGCGAACGAGTCACATGACACCGGGGAGGGAAAATGTCTAATTGGGCCCGATTTGGAGATTTTCCCTTAGGGGTGTACTGACTTTTGTTGCTAGCGGTTTAGACATTAATGGCTGTGTGTTGAGTTATTTTGAGGGGATGGCAAATTTACACTGTTATATAAGCTGTACACTCACTACTTTACATTGTAGACAAGTGTCATTTCTTCAGTGTTGTCACATGAAAAGATAGAAGAAAAGATTTACAGAAATGTGACTGAGGGGTGTACTTACTTTTGTGAGATACTGTCCCACTATTGTGCAGCAGTAATGGGCACATCGATGTGTTTTCTTGTACGCATGTAACATTTGTTGCTGCAATGGCATCCCAACGCACCTTGCTGACAGACATGCATTGCAGTTCAGCACGACACGTGGAAACACACCAACCTGTGCTGCAGCGCGCTGCTAAAAAAACATTTTTTGCCCTGGCAGCCCATTTATTTGCATAGGCTGCCTTAACAGTAGACATGTGCAATTCGTTTCGTTCCAAATACATTTTTTAAAACAAATTTTTTTCGAGAAATTCAGGCATTCGGAAACATCCGAAATGAACGAAAACCCATTTGATAAATTTTTCTGAATATTTGAAAATTCGTCAATTTCAAAAATTCATAAATTCGGAAACCCGAAAATTCGAAAGTCTGAAATAATAACTAACTAATAAATTATAGGTATTGGAATTCCCTTTCAAATTTGGCTGTACGAATTAATCCGAAGTTACGAATTATCCAAAATTATCCAAAATAACGAATGCCGTTTCTAAACGAATGGAAAGTAACAAATGAATAATAATAAATAACAATAATAAAAACTTTTGATTATTATTATTTATTATTAATTCGATCCGTTCCATTTGTTTAGATGCGGCATTCGTTATTTCCGATAATTTGTAACTTCGGATAAATTCGTACTCGTTATGTTCACTAACAGCCGAATTAGAAAGGAAATTCCAATACCTATCATTTAATAGTTAGTTATTATTTAGAATTTTCTGATTTTCTTTCTCTTTTTCACATTTTTTCGAATTTACGAATTGCGATCCTAACAAATGACCAGAAAAACAAAATAAAAAAAATAAAAAACGAATGAAACGAAAACGAACAGATTTTTCAGCAGTGCACATGTCTACAAGATATATATATCTCCCATGTATCAAAAAACAGATTGTACAGAGAAACCTGTGCAAATTATATATATATATATATATATATATATATATATATATATATATATATATTATTATTTATTACTGTAGATCGTTACGTTCCATTTGTTCAGATGCGGCATTCGTTATTTCAGATAATTCGTAACTTCGGATAAATTCACTAACAGACAAATTTAAAAAGGAAATTCCAGTGCTTATAATTTAATATTTATTATTAGTTAGCTATTATTTCAGATTTTCGGGTTTTCGAATTTTCCTATTTTCATTCTTATTT
Organism: Lithobates sylvaticus; assembly: GCA_028564925.1. Classification (NCBI taxonomy): domain Eukaryota; kingdom Metazoa; phylum Chordata; class Amphibia; order Anura; family Ranidae; genus Lithobates; species Lithobates sylvaticus. Next base: position 10,041,125 of record CM053028.1, on the reverse strand, counting down.
TTCAAGGTTTCAAATTTATGAAATTTTCGAACATTCAAATTTAATAGTTAGTTATTATTAGTTATTATTTAGAATTTTTGGATTTTCGTTCTTTTTGAATTTTCAGATTTTCCCTTTCTTTTTCGAATTTTCGAATTGCAATCCTAATAAATAACCTGAAAAACGAAAAAAAAAAAAAAAAAAGACGAATGAAACAAAAACGAACCATGTATCAAAAAACAGATTGTACAGAGAAACCTGTGCAAATTATATATATATATATATATATATATATATATATATATATATATATATATTATTATTTATTAATTTGTTCTGTTCCATTTGTTCAGATGCTGTGCAAATTATATATATATTATTATTATTATTATTATTAATAATTCGTTCTGTTTCATTTGTTCAGATTTGTTATTTCGGATAATTCGCAACTTCGGATAAATTCATATTCTATACGTTCACCAACAGCCTAATTAGAAAGGAAATTCCAATACCTATAATTTAGTAGTCAATTATTATTACTTAGTTAATTATTTAGAATTTTCTGATTTTATTTTTTATTTTCAAATTTTCTAATTGCGATCATAATGAATGAACAAAAAAAAAAATTGAATAAAACAAACAAATTTTTCGGCAGTGCACATGTCCACTTATCAGAACGCATGTTGACACATGGCAAAACGCACATCAACACGTGTTCCTGTGTGAATGGGTCCTAACTGGATGACATTTTGGTTTGCTCTGTGCGTTGTGTATCAGAAACAATTCTCATTTTTCTTTTGATCAAAATACTTATTATCAATGTTTTTTTTTTTTTTTTCATCTTAGTGCTGTTGATCTGCTTCAACCTTTTTACAGCCACTTCATGCAGTGGAGGCTGCATGGCATATCTATGTCTGCATGATGTGTGTTATAATGGCGTTTTGCAGCCTCCTGTGTGACAGGATGAAAACGTATGGAAAAAAAGGGGTGAAAAAGGGGGGGGGGGCTTGGTGGGAATTTATTAGACATGTGCACTGACAAAAAAATTGGTTCGTTTTCGTTTCATTTGTTTTTTTGCTTTTTTCGGAATTTCGAAAATTCAAACATTCAGAAATTCGGAAATCCGAAAATTCGGAATTCGGAAATTCGGATTTTCAAATTTCCAAATTTCAATATTTCCAGATTTTCGAAAGGCGGAAATTAAAAAATTCTAAAATCAGAAAAAAAGAAAGAAAATCAGTAAAATTCTAAATAATAACTAACTAATAATAACTAACTATTACATTATAGGTATTGGAATTTCCTTTCAAATTTGGCTGTTTGTGAATGTAACAAATTTATTTGAAGTTACAAATTATCCGAAAAAACGAATGCCACATCTAAACAAATAGAATGGAACAAATGAATAATAAATAATAATAATAAAAAAGGTTTTATTATTATTTTTGTTATTTATTATTATTAGATCGTTACTTTCCATTCGTTTAGATACGGCATTCGTTATTTCAGATAATTCGTAACTTCGGATAAATTTGTATTCTTTACATTAACAAACAGACAAATTTGGAAGGAAATTCCAATACCTATAATTTAATATTTATTATTAGTTATTATTTCCAAGTTTCGGGTTTTCGAATTTTCCGATTTTCATTCTTATTTTTGGATTTTCAAATTTCCAAATTTATGAAATTTTCGAATATTCAAATTTTCTAATTTAGAATTTTAGAATATCTGAAATTTAGAATTTTCCAATTTCAAAAATTTCCGAAAATTCTAAAATTTAAAAATTCGGTATTCGGAAGTTTCGGAATTAAAGAATTTGTCAAAATTCGTGAAAAAAAGAATTTGGAACAAAAAAAAATGCACATGTCTAGACTTTATATATGAATAAGTCTCCATCCCTGATTCAATATAAGTTAGTTATGGTCTAGAGCCCTACGGACGACATGAGTAAAGATGACATATAGGAACAACACAAAACTCACCAACATGAAATAGACCTGAAAGTGTGCCTTGGTCTACCGTATGGTACACCAAAATAAGGGGGCATACCCTAGATAAAGAATGATAAGAAGTAGTTATGGAATAATGTGGAATGAGTATTCAGTCTGAGGTAAGAATACTTGGAAGAGGCTTTTAAAAGGGGAGGGTGGGTGGGTATCACGCACAGGAAACCGACAAAGACCGGCGGCCTTTGGGCTGCTTAAATACCCTCCGGGCTCCTCCCATAACTTCAGGCCGGTACCCGGCCTTCCAATTTATGGTCTAGAGCCCTACGGACGACATGAGTAAAGATGACATATAGGAACAACACAAAACTCACCAACATGAAATAGACCTGAAAGTGTGCCTTGGTCTACCGTATGGTACACCAAAATAAGGGGGCAAAAACCTTCAGGTAGGGGATAATTATTTATTAAAGGTAATGTCACTGATTAAGACGAGCAAAGGCCTGAGCCATCTCTAACTGTGGGTTAGGAATGTAGCGAGAGAAGCAGGCCGATTTCCGCCGACCCAGTTCCTTGATCACATGGTCCGGAACCCCCTGTCTTGAGGCCGTCGTGGCCGCCCCAATCCGGAATGAATGCCCGGAGTACTGGCTGGGGTCCAACTGAAGATTGCCGAGAAGGACCCGGACATGTTCCACGAACTGCGATGAGTTGAGGGGTTATACCGGAAAGGGTAGAAGCGGACTGGACCCTGGGCGGTCGGATAGTAGTGCCGTCAAGCGGTTTAACACGGGAACTGGGCACCAGTTGTTGTGAGTCCTGTACAGGTGAACATCTACTCCGGAACCTCGCTGCTGAGTTTTGGATGTCGCCAAGTGAAGGACGTAGTGATCCTGGTGGCGGCAGAGACTACTTCTATGCAAGACTGGGCCGGCTGGGTGGCTGCGAGTGAACTCGCTGGCCGTAGAACCCATAAAACGCCATGTGTATCGCAGCCTGCAGGACGGTGCTGAGGAGGAGACCGAAAGGGGACCTATCCAGGATGTCAGACATTCCCTTGAAGATCTCCCCCGTGGTAGGCAGCCGCTTCGGGCTGACTGGCGGCTGGTGTTTCTGCACTCCCCGTAGTAGAGCCCTCACTGCGTGGCAGGAGAACACCGAAGGCCTCGCGGGGTCTTGAAGCGACAAGTAGTGCGGCACCCCGGCCACGTACTGGCGTATCGTGCTGTGTGACAGTGCTAGGTGAGAATGACAATAAGCGCTGAGTTAAACTTCCCTGGAATGAATGAGCAGTAAACATTGAACTGATGCTGTAGGGACAGCTGGACCAGTCTGCGGAGGAAGGACATGACGGGCCTAGATTTAGGCCTGCCCTTGCTGATGATCTTGGCTGTGGCTTGATTGTCTGTCGTGAAAGCCACAGTCTGTCCAGACCAATGGTGACCCCATAGGTGAGCGGCTGCTACGATGGGGAAGAGCTCAAAGAGGGCTGACGTGGTAGTGAAGCCTGGTGTGGCTAGTAATTGAGGAGGCCAAGGGCGAACCACAGATGGCCAAAAATGGCGGCGCATCCTGTGGATGTCGCCGCATCGGTCACCACCTGAGGTGACTGCGTGGACACGACTGGGATGAACAGGGACACACCGTTCCAATTACCAAGAAAGTGTTCCCCCATGGCCAGATCTGCCCTGGCTGCCCAAGGGCTACTCTTAGACCCGAAGGTCAAATTGGTCGCGAAACAATATCGCTCCCTCCACTTGATGAGGGGACGAGCGAGTTGAGACTGGGAGCGACGGAAGAATGAGGCGCTGACAGATCATACACCAGACGTTTTTATTTGAAAAAATATTCCCTGTACAAGCCCGATAGGGCTAACCCTCCAGATGTTAAAGGGAGACTGACTGAACGGGCCTATCAAGAAGTCCCGATCCAACTCCGTCTGCAGAAGGACGTCAATCGCTGGCACATCTGTTGCTGCTGAGCGTAGGTTCGGACATTCGTGGGTGGAGTGGGGCAGGGTGATGAGCCCGGTATGAAACCCATCGGTGAAACCCCGGATGAGGTAGCTGGCGAGTGACGGAGTGGGGTGTGAGGTCAAGTAAACACCGAGCCAAAGGGCATTGACCCGGCTTAGTCGTGGTTCTTCTGTTTGACCTCACATAGAATCCTGGGGTGCGCCCTCTGGCATAGGGTGCAAACGTGCAAGAGCCGGCACTGGCTGAAGTTGCAGGAGCCGTAATTGAAATTGTTGCAAATGGCGGCTCCCCCAACCAACCGCACCGGACGTCCCAACTTGTCCACCTTTTGCCCTTGCGCCGGGGCCTGCTGAGCCTGGCTCGTGCTGGTAGAGGCCGTGCTAGCTATCGGATGGACAGAGGCTATGTTGGCACACCAGACCGTGGTGTGGGACGCTGACTGACAGACAGCACATAGCGGGGAGCGAAGACCCGCGAAGTGGCGGCAGAACAACTCCGTGTCCACTACGCTCCAGTCCGTTGTCAAATGAAACTGTGAGAATCTGGCTGCGGCTTTGGCCGAGAAGGACCGATGATAGTCGTAGAACGCTGAGCCACCGTATTTGTGGCCCAGGTCTACGATCAAATGGAGGTAGAGGTCCAGTTCCTCCCGTCTGCCGGGGGAGGCTGAGCACAGCACGTCCCTAAACATGCCGAAAGCGAGCGTGAACTCGGGCACCGTGAGCTTTCTGTTGAGCCTCGGATCCTTCGCTTTCAAAACCACCGAGACGTCCCCCCAGGTGTAGGCCTTGTTCTCGGCCAAGTCATGGACCGAGATCATGAGTGAGGCCAGGTTAACGTCTCTGCCCTCTAAAATGTCCTTCCTTACGCTGGGTGGCACCAGGTGGGAAGGGTGAACGGTAGTCGTGGCAAGCTCACAACCTGCGACCGGTGCACTGATGGCTGGGACCACCGCAGGGTCCGGAACCGTGGCAGCCGGGCTAGTCTCTAGACGAGACACCCTGTCCTGGACCTCAACGATTGAGGAAGACAGGGATTTATTTTATTAATTATTAAAACTGCTGCAGATAAACATACATACATAAAAAAAAACAATACATAAAGAAAAATAGCCACACTCAGGCTCAAAAGAAAACTGGAAAGGGGCCCTCTCATACGGCCGGCCTGGTCACTAGGGACACTAAGACTATTAACATTATATACATTATACAAACCTATACAACTATATACAACCCATGGACCCACCACCCCCACCCGCTACACACACCACCACCCCTACACTCTAACCTAACCCCCACACCAACTACACACCAACACACTACACTATACACCCAAATGCAGAAGGCAGTACAGTATGCAGTGGAGCGGGACGCCCTCTGTTCACAAAAACAAAAACAAAAACAAAAAGGGCCCTACGGGGGGTGCAGGACAGGAAGAACCACCACCTCAGGAGAGAGGGCCGGGGGATCCTCAAGGAGGCCTGAAGGAGAAACCCCTCCATAACCTAGCACTCCTCTCCATCCCAACCCTCTCCTCTTCAAGATGCCTCACCTTCACCAGTTCCCGAAAGATACCACCCACCACCTCATGCACGGGCAGGCTTTTGTCCCTAGTGGTCACTAAACACCGAGCGTGCCAAGTGTAATAGAGGCAAACTGTACTAACTAAAAACAGTGATGACAAATCAAACCCACTGCGTACCCTAAAGTCACCATACACCCGCTCCGAAAAGGCCAGGGCCTGGAGGTGGGGATAGCCTATGGCATCCCCAACCCCCGCCAGAACCTCCGAGTTGAAAGGGCACTCGACCAAGAAGTGGTCCATGGTCTCGAGCACCCCACCACACTCTGGGCGAGGACAACCTCTGTCATCTAGGTTCCGATTTTTCAAGTTCGCCCTGACGTATAGGCGTCCATGGAACGCCCTCCACGCCAGGTCCCAGAACTTTGCCGGAATTCTCGCGGAATTCAAGAGGGCTAACCCCTCCCTGAGGACCCTGTCCGGGCAGTCCCTTAAAGCCAGTGGTCTCAAAAAGTCCGAGGCCATGACCCTTGAGTACAACTCACGTCGACCCAAGGAGCCCACCTCAAGGGCAGTTATCCTCCACTGCCTTAGTACTTTTAGCGCTGTTGGAACATAGGGCGGGAGGTACCCATGGGACCTACGAAGGTCACCTGGACGCCCCCCTCCCTCCCAGCTACCCAAGAACAGCAAAAACCAGCTCTTACATGAACGCTCCCACAGAAGAGGCACATCCACAAAGATGGACCGCAAGTTGAATTTCACAAACACAGTAGTGAAAAACACCACTGGGTTGATCATGTCCAAACCGCCATGCCTCCTCTGCCGGTACGTGACCTCTCTCTTGATCAAATTCATTCTGTTTCCCCACAAAAGTAGAAAAAACAGACTGTAGATCCGCGTATAGAGAGACGCCGGCAACAGACAGACGTAGCTGACATACAGAAACTCAGGCAACAGATAAGTCTTGATCAGGCTTACCCTTTCCCGAAGGGACAGTTTCCAGCCCTTCCAAGCATTCACCTTCCGAGTGGCACCCACTAGCCTGCGCTCCCAGTTCAGTTTGGGATAGTCATCCAGGCCAAAATGGATGCCTAAGATCTTTACCTCTGGCTGAGGGCTGGGGAACACGTCCGGAAGGGCGAATTGCTCGCCCTCCTTCCCCATCCAGAGAACTTCACTCTTATCCCAGTTGACAAGCGAACCCGACGCCTCGGAGTAGCCCCCAATCTGTGTTTCCACAAACTGGGCCTCCTCTCGGCTAGACACCACTACCGAAACGTCATCCGCATAGGCCACCACCCTCACTGCCAGACCTGAACCACTGCAGGGCTCCACCGGTACCCCCCCCAGACGCTCGCAGTCAAGCCTTCTCACAAAGGGGTCTACTGCAAAGACGTAGAGCAGGGGACTTAGTGGGCAACCCTGCCTGACCCCAGATCCCACAGGAAAGGAGGGACCCACCCAACCGTTGACAAGAGGGAAGCTCACCGCCCTCCTATACAAAGTCTGGAGCCAAATGATGAACTGGGCAGGCAAACCGTACCGCCTCAGCAGAAGCCACAGGTACTCGTGGTTCACCCGATCAAAGGCCTTCGCCTGATCTAATGCCAGCAGATACCTCCCGTCGCCCGTTGCCCTGCACCCTTCCACAGCCTCCCGGACGCTCAGGACAGCACCAAAGGTACTACGGCCGGAAACTGCGCAGTGCTGGGACGCGGAAAGTAACTTGTCCGCTACTGTGGACATACGCCAGAACAAGATCTTTGCCAGTATCTTTCTATCCGTGGTGAGGAGGGCAATAGGGCGCCAATTCTCCACCACGGACGGATCTTTGCCCTTTGACAAGAGGATCAAGGCCGACCTTCTCATCGAGGGAGGGAGCAGGCCCATAGCCAAACATTCATTGAACACCTCCCTCAGATGAGGAGCCAAAAGGCTCTTAAAGGCTTTGTAAAACTCCGCCGTGAGCCCATCAGGCCCGGGTGACTTTTTCAGCGACAGAGAATCGATGGCCCGCTCTACCTCGGCCACCGAGATCAACCCCGTCAAAGAGCCGGAGAGGTCAGGCTCCACATCAAGTGGAGTCTCATCAAGAAAGGCCCTGGCCTTCTCCAGATCCAAAGGCTTCCTCTGGAGGATGTCTGAAAAGTGAGCTCTGACGACCCCCAGGATCCCTGACCTGGACCGCACCAGAGACCCAGAGGAATCCTTCAGTCCATGTATGACCTTCCCACTCACCGCATCCCCACAGTTCTTATAGGGATCCGGGGAGATAAATTTCCCATAATCCCTCTCAAGGACCAGGGAGGCGAGACGGTCATACTGACATTCCTTCATCCGAAGCTTCAGATTGGATATCTGCTCTTGGGGCCCACCAGAGGAGACCAGGCGGTCCAGCTGCCTACGCAACCTCTGGTAAGCCCAGTACCTGGAAACAGCCCGGTACCTAGAGACCCTACGAAAGAAACCCTCAGATCTCTTCTTCACCACCTCCCACCATTCCTGGCGAGGGCAGCCGCTCTCAAGGAGCGTGGTTTGATCCGTAAAAAAGGCCTCATAGGCTTCCCTGACCTCAGGGTCCTCAAGTAGCGTCCCATTCAGGCGCCACAAGCCCCGACCTCTCTGGGGGGTGTCGGCAACATTCAGGGTAACAGATACCATACAGTGATCGGAGAACTCCACCGCCTGCAGCCCTGGGGCCGCGAAGGAAGAGTCCCCCTTTAAAAAAAACCTATCTATCCTACTCCTACTGCTACCTCGGGCGAATGTGAAACCCGTGAGGTTGGGGAAGTGCCGGATATGCACATCCACCAACCCAGCCTCCCTTACTACACTATTCAAAAAAAAGCTATCGTATCCCAGAGGGGCTGAGGCACCTGCCCGGTCCTCTGACCTGGTGACCATGTTGAAGTCACCGCCAAAGACCACCTGCTGGGACGTGAACAGGTATGGTTTAACCGCCGCAAGGAGGCTCTTCCTCTCCCCCCTGCTCTGGGGCCCATAGAAGTTAATGAGCCTGAGGAATTGCCCCCTCACGACGGCGTCCACCACCAGGCATCTACCAATCTCCACCTCAATAACCCGTCGGCAAGCCACCGGGCCGGTCTTAAAAAGGACCGCAACTCCACTGCAGGGCTCAGCCGCAAGAGACCAGAGGGAGGGCCCGCACCTCCACTCCCTCTTTGCTAGATGCATCTCTGCCACAGATGCCAGCCAGGTCTCCTGCAAAAATAAAATGTCAGCTTCAACACGGCTGAGAAAATCGAAGGCTGCAAAACGAGCCGCCGCAGATCGCATGCTTGCGACATTAATCGTCGCAAGGCGAATTGGAGAGGGTACCGCCATCCTTTGAGATTGGACCGTACTCTCTTCTGCACATACACCACACCTCAAACCTCGCCCTCAGAATCTGAGGACAAGACCTCAAACCCCCCCTTCGTGACCGGCACCGGACCAGTGCCACCAAGCCCAGCCCTGCTGGGACCCGGCTGGGACCCTGACACCACCTCCCGCCCGCCTGGGGTCTTTTTTTTCTTTTTATTTTTTTTTTCTTTTTTCTTTTTTATCTCCCACCCACCCTCCACCGGAGACATACAGCCCTCCTCCTCCCCTGAGAGCCCACTCTGGGCCTTGGGGCGCTTTTGTGGCCCCCTGATTGGCCGGGACGTGTCCATCATCTCGTCCCCAGACGATGGACAGGAAGGATAAGGGACAAGGGGACGAGGAGAAGGGGGAGGGGGGGAAGAGGGAGGGGGAGGGACCGGGACGGCAAGGGAGGGAGGGGGAGAGGGAGAGGAAGGGGGAGGGGGAGAGGGAGAGGAAGGGGGAGGGGCCAAAGCATCCCTAGGGGTGCCCGGCCCCGACCCCGCAGGGACGGGGACCACCACCTCCGGAACACCTGAGGGGGCAGGAACCTGGGCCTCCACCACCCGCCCACGTTTCCCCAGTCTCTGCCTCTGGGGGAGGGGATCCCCCCGATCACTGGCCCCTGGATCACTACCAGCATCAGCTGGCACGGGCCCAGCCTCCGCAGACCCACCATCCTGCTCCTGATGTTGTTCACCACCGCCGCCCTCCGGAGCATGACCCCTGAAGGCTCTTGGGCACCTGCTAAACGGGTGCCCCAGTTCTCCACATAGGTTGCAGCGGATCAGTCTACACGACTCCGAAGAGTGACCAAATCCGCCGCACCTCCCACACCTAATCACTGTACACTCCGCACTCAGATGGGTGGGACACCCACACTTGAAGCAGCGGCGGGGCTGACCAGGGTAGAAGACCAGGATCCGGTCCCGGCCTATGAACGCACTACCTGGTACGTGCGTCATGGTGTTACCAGACCGCCTGAGACGGATCCTGGCCGTCCAAGCCCCGGTCCACACCCCACGCTCATCAAGAGTCTTCCTCATCGGTGCCTGGAGATCCCCAAATCTCGTCAGCCAGGTAAGGATGTCCTCAGGAGGCAAGGATTCATTCCTCACCAGAATGGTGAGGACCTTGACCTCCTCCTGACGAGAGATGGGGACCACCCTAAAAAGCCTCCAGGGGTCCGCCCTCCTCAGCACCTCGTACCTGGTGAAAAAGAGTTCCATCTGGACAGCGGTGGTGAAACTTACATCAAACTCCCGGCTGTTTGCCGGGTGGATGATGGCAAACAGGTCTGCCACCCTGAACCCCATGGCCAGCACCCAGTCGACCACCTGGCCCCTACTGGGGCACTGGCCAGGACCCTCCCACTTTAGCAGCACAACGTTCCTACGTCTCCTCTCTGGACCCCCTGTACCCCTGGACCACGGGTTCGCCCCCTGGAACTGCTCCGAGGGGGGAACCCGGAAGCCCTGGGCGCCAAACTGGCCGTACAGGGGGGCCAGAGGGACGCTAGTGCCCGCCACCCGGGCATATGATCTGCCCTGCCGCAGGGCAGACAGGAGGTCCGCCTCCTGCTGCGCCCCCAGCAGGCGAGGCGGCTCTGATACCGGGGGGTCACCCTCCGCAGGGGCCCCATCTCCAACACCCACCCCCTGCGGACCCTCCTCCTCCCGCGCCCCACACCCCTCCACCGCTAGCGGCGGAGCTGGCACCGGGGTCTCCAACACCTGCACCCCCCCCTCCCCTGCAAGAGCCGGGGTCACCACCTCCCCCACCGAACCACTGCCCAGCAGGGCTTCAAACATCCCCTCTGCCTCCATGTCCCATTCACCCCCGTCAGCAACCCCAACCCCCGCCCGCACCCCCGCTGACGTCACCACCGGGGACCCCTCCAAATTTTTAATGAAGTCCAGGGCGGGGCACCCCACCTCCAGTATACCCGCTGGGGAGTCCGCCCAGGAACGGGCCTGTGCCGCCAGAGGCACTGAATCGCCAGCGTCCTCCGCATCCCCCGCCCCCCCCTGGTCCACATAGGGCACCGGAAGTGCTGGGGGACACCGCCCGGAAGTCTGTGGCAACCCCTGAGGGGGATGCGTCCGGCTGCACGGTCAAATCCTCCCGCCGCCCCGCCCCCCTCCCCGAAGCTCCGCCCCCCACCCTCGCGGCATTTGTGTCCGCCATTGCGGTGGGGGAGAGCGGGAAACGAGCGCCCCCCTCCAGCGAAGATGGCGCCTCCGCTTCCCCCATATACTCCACAGAGTCGCTGTCTCTTATGCCTGGCGGCGTCGCACCATGTGCGCTGGCGGCAGTGGCCGCCATTTTGGAATGGTCCTGGCACACTGCCCTATTTGGAGATTTCCCAGGTGTCTTCTCCGCTGAGCGCTCTGCAGGGCTCCTCAGCAGCCGGTCTCCCCCCCCTACCTGCCCCCCTCGCCCCGCTTCAGCATCACCGGGTTCCCTACCCGGGACTGCATCTGAACCAGCCCCTCTCACGGGCTGGCTACTGGCAGTTTTTACCCGGGGACCCTCCGCTGGAGCACCTGGGGCATGCGGGGGCACACTCACACCCTGGGGGGCCGCCACTGCCTCCCCCACCTCAGCCTCATCCTCCGACCTCCCGGGTTGTGGGGCCTCTCTTACCACCTGGGGATCCTCTGGCTCCCTGGACTGCTCCGCTGCTGCAGTCTGCGAGCGCGTCCGCCGTCTCGCCGCCTGGCTTCCCTCCTCATTAGCCCTTCTCAGGTCCCGGCGGATCTCCATCAGAAACTCCTGCTCCTCCCGACCACGCTCACATAGCCCTGTCAGCAACTCACCAAGGTCTCTGCAGTACGTTTTCAAAGCTTCAATGGCTTCTCTGAAGTCACCTCTTTTCGCGCTGCTTGTCTTATCTCTTCTATTCCGCAGATTTGTCAGAATCTGCATGCGTGCACAGAAAGCCAAGGCTGCCTTCTGTATCAAATCCTTGATCCTCTCTCTCCGCTTCAGGGTTTTAGCATTGTTTTCCCCTGGCTGGGTTCTTGTCCAGTCTGACAATTGAAATTGCGTGCCAAGAAACAACCTCTCCTCCCTGGAGAGGTCCCTCACTCCAGGGAATGACTGCTCACTACTGGCCCGGGAAGGCCTCCCTGAGCCTGGGCTTGCAGAAGCCATGACACCTCCTCCCTCCTCCACAGTACTGCAGGAAGTACCAAACACCACTTCCTCCACAGCTCTCTAGCGCCAGTCTCATGCGGTGGTTGAAACCGGAACTACACTCCAAGGAAGACAGGGAGGACACGAGGGTGTGTAGCTGAGCGACGGCGGCTGAAATCGATTCCAGAGACGCCTGCTGGCTGCTGGGGCTTGCTGCGGCCGGTGGTGGGAAGAGGAGCCTGAATAGCTCCGCCTTCCTGGCCGCGGCCGAGAAGGGTATCCCTCTGCGTCTCAGCTCGGCGGACAGCCTGGGAATTGTCCATGCCCTAAGGGACTGGACACTGCCAGCCTCGGAGGCTGATGCCGGAGATAGTGGGGTGGTGAGGTCATCGCTGCCAACTGATGACATGGCGGCTGCCAAGACCCGTTACTCAGTAGACTGGTCACGTGTCTGCAGGCTGGGCCTATAAAGAGGTGACAAGCAATGAGTTTGAATGTGTCACCTATGATCTACGTACCTGCCAAGAGAAAGCAGGAGCCCCTCGTGCCCCTGCGTTTTTTTTTTTTTTTTTTTTTACCTGCTGGAACCCTGATCAAGCTGGTGCAGGTGGACCTACTGAATCCGACTGACCTGAGAGAGTGTGAGAGAAAGTACCTATTTAAGAGCCTAACTGCTGCCGTCCAGAGCGACGGAACCCAACGTAGATGATAACAACAGGCGATAGTGACTTAAGTCGACTGCCGAGACCGCTGTGGGATCAAATGACAGATGACAACACTAATGACTGACTTGACATGTTGCCTTAACTGAACGAACTTCCCGTGACAGGGCCCGGCCTGTTCGTACCGTATGGGGGTGCCTGTGAGCCGGACTCTGGAGCACGTACAGGAATGAGGCAACCGTGAAACGAGGCTAACTGCCTGGGTATTGCTGAGGCCGAACTGTGACATCCAGCTGCCACCGGGTCCGACTCCAAGCTCCCCTTTGTTTTTTCTTTTTTTTTTTTTTTTTTTTTGTAGAAATGCGGCCGGCCTAGGGCACGTCGGCGCGAATTCGTACAGGCAGGTGACCAATTAACGCCGGGGCGTGGTAAGGTGACACATAAATGATATAACATGACAAGGACAAGAGTCAAAGTCTCTTTTTTTTCTTTTTTTTTTTTTTTGCGACTCCGCCCCTGGCGCATGTATTGAAATGAGGCCGGGTCTAGGGCACGCCGACACGAATTAGTGCGAGGTAGTGACTGCATTCATGCCGGGCGTGGTAAGGTGACAGAAATGCGATACCATGACAGGGGCAAGAATCAGGAATGTACGCAAACCAGTGATGCGATTCCGCCCTTGGCGCATGTATTGAAATGAGGCCGGGCCTAGGGCACGCCGACACAAATTAGTGCGAGGTAGTGACTGCATTCATGCCGGGCGTGGTAAGGTGACAGAAATGAGATACCATGACAGGGGCAAGAATCAGGAATGTACGCAAACCAGTGATGCGATTCCGCCCTTGGCGCATGTATTGAAATGAGGCCGGGCCTAGGGCACGCCGACACAAATTAGTGCGAGGTAGTGACTGCATTCATGCCGGGCGTGGTAAGGTGACAGAAATGATATACCATGACAGGGGCAAGAATCAGGAATGTACGCAACCAGTGATGCGATTCCGCCCTTGGCGCATGTATTGAAATGAGGCCGGCCTGGGGCACGCCGACACGAATTAGTGCGAGGTAGTGACTGCATTCATGCCGGGCGTGGTAAGGTGACAGAAATGATATACCATGACAGGGGCAAGAATCAAGAATGTACGCAACCAGTGATGCGATTCCGCCCTTGGCGCATGTATTGAAATGAGGCCGGCCTGGGGCACGCCGACACGAATTAGTGCGAGGTAGTGACTGCATTCATGCCGGGCGTGGTAAGGTGACAGAAATGATATACCATGACAGGGGCAAGAATCAGGAATGTACGCAACCAGTGATGTGATTCCGCCCTTGGCGCATGTATCGAAATGAGGCCGGGTAGTCGTGCATCTGGATCGCCCCGATCGGAGCATGTATGGATGCGACCGGACCAGGATCGAAGCGATGGCATGAACGCCCTGTTTAACTGATGCGAAATGATTTAGCATGACCGAATGGCCCGATACGTTAGCCATGTTTGAAATGATGAAATGATTGTCATGCTAACACGTGAAATGTTTCGACACGGTCGAAGTGATTCGTACAATTAGTATGCCAACAATGCTTCGGAATGTGAATAGCGATTTGGTACGCTCGCTGGCGCCACTGATTCGAATAATAGCAGGACATGAACGATGCGTGTGAGTGCGAACGGCACCAGTGCGTGAGTCGTGTTTGAACGATTCGAAGACTGCGTAGCACGACCGCGAAAGGGGAACCCTTGAGTGCCGGATGCGGCATCGGTCGGAGTGTTTAGGTTTCGAGACAAGCGGTGCGTGGTTCGTGAGCTACGCAGACCACAGTTTAGTGACATGATAAGCAGTGCATGAAACGTAAAACATGGGAGCCGAAGCCCTACCTGCGACAGCCGAACCAGACTCTTTGAACGAACTGCGACTCGGCGACACGAGTGCGACACGAAGGGACAACACGACTTACGAACACGGAACGCGGGACTGCAACAAGAGGAGACGGACAGACGAAAACGGAGCTCACGAACCGGCACCAACAGCGCTTGTCTCGAACGAGTCGGTCCTAGATGTCTGACGTATCAGATATCACGCACAGGAAACCGACAAAGACCGGCGGCCTTTGGGCTGCTTAAATACCCTCCGGGCTCCTCCCATAACTTCAGGCCGGTACCCGGCCTTCCAATTTATTATTTCAGATTTGTGGGTTTTCGAATTTTCAGATTTTTATTCTTATTTTTGGATTTTCAAATTTCCAAATTTTTCAAAGTTTCAAATTTATGAAATTTTCGAATTTCCTAATTTAGAATTTTAGAATTTCTGAAATTTAGAATTTTCCAATTTCCGAAATTTCCGAAAATTTGAAAATTCGAAAATTTGAAAATTCGGAAGTTACGGAATTAAAGAATTTGTCAAAATTTATGAAAAAACGAATTTGGAACTAAACGAATTGCACATGTCTAGACTTTATATATGAATACGTCTCCACCCCTGATTCAATATAAGTTAGTTATTATTTCAGATTTTCGGGTTTTCGAATTTTCAGGTTTTCATTCTTATTTTTGGATTTTCAAATTTCCAAATTTTTCGACGTTTCAAATTCATGAAATTTTCAAATATTTGAATTTCCTAGTTTAGAATTTTAGAATTTCTGAAATTTAGAATTTTCCAATTTCCGGAATTTCCGAAATTCGAAATTTCAGAATTCGGAAATTTCGGAATTAAAGAGTTTGTCAAAATTTATGAAAAAACTAATTTGGAACTAAACGAATTGCACATGTATAGACTTTATATATGAATATATGTCTCCATCCCTGATTCAATATAACTTTCTACCTTATATATATATATATATATATATATATATATATATATATATATATATATATATATATATATATATATATATATATATATATATATATTTGTGCTTTTTCACAGATATTTAATGCATTTGCCCCTGAAGATTGGAATAAACGAAACGCGTAGGTCTTATTGGATTCATCTCCTCTTCATTGGGTGGCTTAAACCAGTTTTACATATCCAGATTTTATCTTTATACTATCTCTGAGGCGGTCCGGGTCATTTAGGATGGCTGTTATATTATTACCCTACTATGTAGCATCTTGATGGTCATATGTTTATTATACAATGTATCATTTATTGTTGTTGCCAATTTTCTACACACCATGTCTGTTACATGTTGTCATTATGGACACAAACCTATGAATGAATTTCTTACCTTTTGCAATTATTATGTAGCAATAAACATTGTGTTTTTTTTAATATTGACTGCGTTTCTGTTGCCGCACACACCTCCATATAAAGTCCCAACTTAGTTCTCCTTTGTTTCTCAGGATGACAACGTAGGTTCAAAGTTGAAAGACGGGAACAGAGTGTTTTTTTTTTTATAAGAAAAACAGAGATAGAACGGACAGACGGACAGTTACATAGTTATGCCGCGTACACACGGTCGGAATTCTCGTCGGAAAAAGCTCTGATGATTTTCCCATCGGAATTCCGACGGAATTTCGCTCAAGCTGCCTTGCCTACACACGGTCACACCAAATTCCGACGGTCAATAACACAGCGACATACAACACGTTCGACGGCACTATAAAAGGGAAGTTCAATGCTTCCGAGCATGCGTCGAATTGTTTCCGAGCATGCGTCGAAATTTTGCGTGTCGGAATCGCATACACACGATCGGAAAATCCGATAGAAAGGTTTTCCGTCGGAAAAATTGAGAACAGGCTCTCAATCCAAAGTCCGTCGGAAATTCCGACAGAAAAAGACCGATGGGCATACACACGGTCGGAAAATCAGTTGAAAAGCTCCCATCGGACTGTTTCCATCGGAAATTCCGACCGTGTGTACGCCGCATTACACAGTAGGTGAGGTAAAAAAAGACATCAAGTCCAACCTATGTGTGTGGACAGTATTGCCAAAAGTATTGGGACAGCCCTCCAAATCATTGGATTCAGGGGTTCCCATCACCCCCCATGGCCACAGGTGTATAAAAATTGAACACCTGGGCACGCAGGCAGCTTCTACATTTTGTGAAAGAATGGGTCGCTCTCAGTGAATTCAGGCGTGGTACCAGGATAGGTGGTCACCTGTGCAATAAGTCCATCCGTGAAATTTCCTTGCTACTAAATATTCCACGGTCACCTGTTTAGTGGTATTATAGAAAAGTGGAAGCAACTGGGGAACAACGGCAATTTAGCCACGGAGTGGTAGACCACGTATAATGACAGAGCGGGGTTAGAACATGCTTAAGCGCACAGAAGTCGCCAACTGTCTGCAGAGCCAATAGCTACAGACCTCCAAACTTCGTGTGGCCTTCTTATTAGCACAACAACAGAGTGTAGAGAGCTTCATGAAATGGGTTGTCCATGGCCGAGCATCACCGAGTGTAAAGCACGCCGCCACGGGGCTCTAGAGTGACCAATCACGGCTCTCTGTCTGGCAATCGGATGGACGTGTCTGGGTTTGACGGTTGCCAGGAGAACGGTACTTACCTGACTGCATTATGATAAGTGTAAAGTTTGGTGGAGGGGGGATTATGGTGTGGGGGGTTGTTTTTCAGGGGTTGGGTTTGGCCCCTTTAGTTCCAGTGAAGGGAATTCTTAAGGCGTCAGCATACCAAGACATTTTGGACAATTTCATGCTCCCAACTTTGTGGGAACAGTTTGGGGACGGCCCCTTCCTGTTCCAACATGACTGCCCACCAGTGCACAAAGCAAGGTCCATAAAGACATGGATGAGCGAGTTTGGGGTGGAGGAACTTGACTGGCCTCAACCCGATAGAACACCTTTGGGATTAATTAGAGCGGAGACTACGAGCCAGGCCTTCTCGCCCAACATCAGTGCCTGACCTCACAAATGCCCTTCTGGAAGAATGGTCAAACATTCCCCTACACACCCTCCTAAACCTTGTGGACGGCCTTCCCAGAAGAGTTGGAACTGTTATAGCTGCAAAGGGGGGGCCAACTCAATATTGAACCCTACGGACTAAGACTGGGAGGCCATTAAAGTTCATGTGCGTGTAAAGGCAGGCGTCCCAATACTTTTGGTAATATAGTGTACAGTAGATAGATTAAATGGATGAATAGAGAAGATAAATCAATAGATTAGATATGACAGGGAGGGGTCCAGGCTCTGCTCAGAAAGCCAAACACATGAAGGCCAACAATGAGTCCAGTGTCTGCCCCCCCCACCCCACCCCCGCCCCCCCACACCACGCTGCGCTCCCAGCAGGCTCGGATAATATGAATGGAAATTTCTATTCTTCTGTAGAAGTCGTAGTGATGGGGTGGGGGGGGGAGCAGCTGTCGGTGTCCATGCGTCTATAGCGGATCGTGGGCCCTATGCGTTGTTTAGCAGCTGCCCCCATTATCCCGACAGCCCCCCCATTGTTCCCCCATGTTCTGATTCTGCAGATTAAAGGGGAACTCTGAGCCCTGTTAGTATTATAAATTGACAAATCCGCCTTACAGTTTATGGGACAATCAGATTATTTAGAAAAGTTCCTATGTCAGTTTATCTTCAGATCCCGCCTTGCGATGATTGCAATGTGTGTGTGCGGGTTTTATGATCTGATACCAACCAACATTTAAGATCAGATCAGACAGAATGTGGAAGTGTTCTGCAGGGAGGAGAAACACAGAGATCGTTCCCTGAGGCTGCATTCACACTTCAGCGTTTTGTATCGTGGGATGATTTGCCGTGATTCTGCCCGCGTTTTTTTTTAAGCACTGATGTGTGAATGAAAAATCGCGGGAGTCGGATTTAAGACGCCATCCATTTGACTGACACCTTAAATCGCAGGGCTGGTCTGCCGCAATTGTCCTGCGATAAATCCTGCTGCAATCGCGCCCACCCGCATCGCGGGACGCATGTTGCCTAAAAGTAGCTCCTGAACGTTTTGTGGGGGGCGACATGTTTCCCGCGATTGCAACTTGATTTATCGTGCGACGAACGCGGCAGCCAGCGATTTTAGGTGTTATTCGAATGAATGGCATCTTCGGCTCTGTTCACATCTCCGCGTTCCGAATCGTCGTGATTCGAAATAGCGGCAAATCGCCGGGGCGCCCGTGCATTTCCTGGCACTTTTCAATAGCACCCCAAACGCGGCTCGATGTTCCTGCGACTCATCGGGCGGCTATCGCGGGAAAATGGTGCAAACAGAATCGCGCATTTTGCCCAATAGATGTTTGCCCAAACGAAGACGGGGCGTCCTGCGATTCCGTTTGCGCAATTTTACCGCGATTGTCACCCGATACGCCTAGATGTGAACGGAGCCTTAAGTGCGAGTCTTGCAAATTGACACTCACACAACGAATGCAGCATGACTGTGTACTGAGCTCTGTGTTGACTGCCAACACAGAGCTCTAAACGCTGTGATTGGACACAGCCGATAAGCAGTTCCCGGCTGGGAATCATCGGGGGGGGGGGGGGACTTGCTGACCGGCTCCTGCTGTGTACAATCACTGCGGGAACCGCCCTAAACCTGGAGGAAGGCAGTGATGTACCGCTACGTTGCTTTCCCTACAGCGGCCGCCCGTCCGCAGTGCATTATGGGCGTTAGTGGTTAATAATTAGTAATAAAAATAAAACAGCTTGTGTAGCAATTATTAACCACTTGCCGCCCGCCATACAGCAAAATGACGTTGGCGAAGTGGTTGCGTTATTCTGACCGGACGTCATATGACGCCACCAGGATATCAAGCCCGGGGGCGCGCATTGTGGCGATCGTTGTTGTGGTGTGTCAGTCTGACACACTGCAATACCGATCGAGGTAAAGAGTCTCCGACGGAGACTCTTTACCACGTGATCAGCCGTGTCCAATCACGGGTGATCACAGTGTAAATAGGAAGAGCCGGTGATCGGCTTTTCCTCACTTGCGTCTGTCAGACGTGAGTAGAGAAGAGCCGATCGGCTGCTCCTCTAACGGGGGGGGGGGGTCTGTGCTGATTGATTATCAGCGCAGCCCCACCCCTCGGATGCCCACACTGGACCACCAGAAAACCACTAGGACCACTAGGGATGTCAACACCAGGTATGCCACCCTAGACCACCAGGGATGCCAATCTGTGCCCACAATGGATGTCAATCAGTGCCCACAATGGGAATCACTGATTGGCAGGCATAATTGTTTGGCACTGATTGGCATCCATCCGTACCATCAATTAGTGTACATCAGTGCCCATCCATGCCCATCTGTGCCAGCTATCAGTGCCCATCCGTGCCACCTATCAGTGCCCATCCGTGCTGCCTATCAGTGCCCATCTGTGCCGCCTATTTGTACCCATCAGTGCTGCATATCAGTGCCACCAGGGATGTCACCACCAGGTATGCCACCCTAGATCACCAGGGATGCCAATCAGTGCCCACAATGGATGTCAATCAGTGCCCACAATGGGAATCAGTGATTGGCAGGAATTATTGTATGGCACTGATTGGCATCCATCCATACCATTAATTAGTGTACATTAGTGTACATCAGTGCCCATCCATGCCCATCTGTGCCACCTATCAGTGCCCATGCGTGCCACCTATCAGTGCCCATCTGTGCCGCCTATCACTGCCCATCAGTGCCACCTATGTGTACCCATCAGTGCTGCATATCAGTGCCACCTATCATTGCCCATCAGTGCCGCATATTAGTGCCCATCATCAGTGCCGCCTTATCAGTGCCCGTCAGTGCTGCATATTAGTGCCCATCATCAGTGCCCATCAGTGCCACCTTATCAGTGCCCGTCAGTGAAGGAGAAAATGTACTTATTTACAACGTTTTGTAACAGAAACAAAACAAAAACATTTTTATTTCAAAATTTGGGGTCTTTTTTTTATTTGTTTAGCAGAAAATAAAAACCGCAGAGGTGATCAAATACCACCAAAAGAAACCTCTATTTGTGGGGAAAAACTGATAAAAAATGTAGTTTGGGTGCAGTGAGGCATGACCGCGCAATTGTCATTTAAACAGCGACAGCGCTGAAAGCTGAAAAGTAGTCTGGGGAAGGAAGGGGGTATAAATGCCCCCCGGTATTGAAGTGGTTAAAGTTGTAAATTTTTTTAATGAAAGTGGAGCATTCCTTTAAATTTCTGCACCGAGGTGGGTGGTGGAAGTGGTCGCTCGCGGTGTCGCTGCCCCTCCCTGGGCGAGTCTCGCACCTCCCGGCACTCACGGCCTCTCTGGGTTTAATGATTCTTCATTGTTTCCTGTCTATGTATGATGTCACAGCGAGACCCCGCTGACGGCCCGACCTTCCCTAATCCCCCAAAGGTCGGACCCCCCCCCCAGCGGATCATTCTACACCACCCGTGAGTCAGCCAAGTCCTCAGGAGCACATCCTACCGCCGCATTGTTAGAGAGCCCCATTAGAAAAGGGAAGTTATCGTCAGCCGATAACA
Organism: Lithobates sylvaticus; assembly: GCA_028564925.1. NCBI lineage: Eukaryota > Metazoa > Chordata > Amphibia > Anura > Ranidae > Lithobates > Lithobates sylvaticus. Next base: position 10,020,135 of record CM053028.1, on the reverse strand, counting down.
TCGATCGGATACTTCTCAGCATTCATGGGTGATATCATTAAAGAGGACCTGTCATTAGGGATGGACAGGTCTGCCTGGGTTGGGTTCACACACATTTTTGAGAGCCTTACTCAAAGTTGGAAGTTCACTTAGAACATTAAAATCCATTGGGGGGAGGGGGGGGGGGTCATTACAGAATTCTGGCTATTTGTAGGGCTAATAAGCAAGATATTGTCACATAAAAGGTGTGGGAAGCTGGACACTGCCATGGGATGATTCCAACACTAAAATAAACAATATACCTGAGGAATAGTGCCCCATCATTGGTGTCAGTGGGAGGAATAGTGCCCCATCATTGGTGTCAGTTGGAGGAATAGTGCCCCATTATTGGTGTCAGTGGGAGAGGAATAGTGCCCCATCATTGGTATCAGTGAGAGGAATAGTGCCCCGTCATTGGTGTCAGTGGGAGGAATAGTGCCCCATCATTGGTGTCAGTGGAAGGAATAGTGCCCCATCATTGGTGTCAGTGGGAGGAATAGTGTCCCCATCATTGGTATCAGTGGGAGGAATAGTGCCCCATCATTGGTGTCAGTGGGAGAAATAGTGCCCCATCATTGGTATCAGTGGGAGGAATAGTGCCCGTTTCTGGTATCAGTGGTAGGAATAGTGCCCCATCATTGGTATCAGTGGGAGGAATAGTGCCTCATCGTTGGTGTCAGTGGGAGGAATAGTGCCCCATCATTGGTGTCAGTGGAAGGAATAGTGCCCCAGCATTGGTGTCAGTGGGAGGAATAGTGCCCATTTCTGGTATCAGTGGTAGGAATAGTGCCCCATCATTGGTGTCAGTGGGAGGAATAGTGCCCCATCATTGGTGTCAGTGGGGGAGGAATAGTGCCCCATCATTGGTGTCAGTGGGAGGAATAGTGCCACATCATTGGTGTCAGTGGGAGGAATAGTGCCACATCATTGGTGTCAGTGGGAGGAATAGTGCCACATCATTGGTGTCAGTGGGGGGAATAGTGCCCCATCATTGGTGTCAGTGGGGGGAATAGTGCCCCATCATTGGTGTCAGTGGGAGGAATAGTGCCCCATCATTGGTATCAGTGGGAAGAACAGTGCCCCATCATTGGTGTCAGTACTTCACTATGTACCTTATTCTGTCTTTTTTCAAATATATATCATCCTCTATGGTCCATATGTAAATCATCTGTGGCAGCCTCTCTGATTTTGGATCCATACACCACAACCCCGCTCTGACCCCCGGACTGCAAAGCTGAGGGTCCCGAAGCTCTGGTGAGTGGGGGTCACACGAGGGGAGTGCGTTCTTTGAGACTCCCATCAACCTGGATGCTTGAACTGCCGTTGGAAGCACTTGGCACTTTACTCTATTGTATTATTTAGTACTAGATTATCACACTTTGCACTTTTATTGTGTTTACATTCATATTAATAATCCACTGGCGCTGATAAAATGAGCTTTCTGTGTAGGACCCGGGCTTGGACTAAGGACTTGCTTCTACTGGACCTCCTGTGTCTGACCCCCCAGCATCCTTCCAAGACTCAGTCCCAGCCACTATCTTGGGTCTGTTGCGTTTAGAGTCCCGGCCGGACTTCCTACTCCAGTTTGGTGTCAAGTCTATTCCTGCACGGCTTCTCTGCTCAACGGGAGATCTCCACTCAAGACCCACCTACCTGCTGGTAACCCCTGCCTCTCTGTGCCCTATACCCTCTGTACCACCTTCAGGGGTAAAGTGCCCTCAGCTGCAAGGGGTGCCGCTCTCAGCATCTCGGCCTTGGTGAGTACCCTGACCATGGGCGTCCGCAGAACTTTTTTCGGGGGGGGGGGGGGGCATCATTTTAGGGTCACCCATGCACCGCCCCTTTTCGACAATGCCATTATCACATTGTCATGGTCAGAGACAGAAGGCGTAGTACAGTCCCTAGGATAAGTAATGGGTAATGGCCAACAGGCCCTCTTACCAGACCCAGCGAAACGACAGCAGTGATCCCTCCGGCTGGACGATCGCTCACTCTGGGTTCCCCGGGGGCGACTCTGGTCCGTAGTGTAGCATGTCTGTACCCTGGCAGTGGCTCAGTCTCTCTCTCTCTGGTGGCGCTGGGCAGCGTGGCTCTCTCTGGTGGCGCTGGGCAGCGTGGCTCTCTCTGGTGGCGCTGGGCAGCGTGGCTCTCTCTGGTGGCGCTGGGCAGCGTGGCTCTCTCTCTGGTGGTGCTGGGCAGTGTGGCTCTCTCTCTAGTGGTGCTCGGCAGCGTGGCTCTCTCTGGTGGCGCTGGGCAGCGTGGATCTCTCTGGTGGCGCTGGGCAGCGTGGATCTCTCTGGTGGCGCTGGGCAGCGTGGATCTCTCTGGTGGCGCTGGGCAGCGTGGCTCTCTCTCTGGTGGTGCTGGGCAGCGTGGCTCTCTCTGGTGGTGCTGGGCAGCGTGGCTCTCTCTCTGGTGGCGCTGGGCAGCGTGGCTCTCTCTCTTGTGGCACTGGGCAGCGTGGCTCTCTCTCTGGCTTCCGCCCAGCACACTCCTCGTCCTGTAGCACTCTCTCCCTCAGCTTTTTTCCAGGCTGCAGTCTCTCAATCTCTCTCTTGATTGAGCTGTAGCCTCCTCCCTGTGAAAAATGGGGCCGCCAATCTTTGGGACTACATGTCCTATGATGTTCCCCTCTCCTAGTCTCCTTTGATTGGCCCTCAGTTATGGCCAACAGGGAAGGAACGGAGTGGGCAGGAAGCTCGGCGGGGAACCTGGTGAGAGCCGCCGTCTCTTCTCCTTGACAGGAGAAAAGGGGGGCGAGCGGGGGAAACCTCTGATAGCCCGTCGCTCGCCTTTCTCCTGTCACAGCGCTGCCGAGTTCTCTGCTGGACTGAGCAGGGAAATGAGCCCGAAGTCACACTACACTGATGGGACTTGACAGCACCTTGATGGTGACACCCCACTGGCGGGTGGCACCAGGGTGCAGGCTGCCCGCACCCTGATAGCGACGCAACTGCGCTGAATTTAAGATCCGATTCCTGATTCCAGGGGGGGGGGGCACTTGACCCCCCTTGCCCCTACCTGCGGACGCCCATTACCCTGACACATGCTCTCAGTGATGAAACCTGGTCAGACACGCCCCCTTTCTAATACAAGTCTGTGTGAGGACTGAGAGGTGTGGCTGTTACTCAGCTCTGCTAGCACAGGCCACTGCAGTGTAAGGACAGAAAGCAGCCTATCACATCAAGGTACTTTAAGGAATTCTCACAGCAAAAAATCAGCCCCAAAATCACAACATGTAAGAGTATAGGACTAAAAAAAAGACGCGAGACCTTGGATTTGGCGTGAAGCTCTTTCAAAACTCCGTTCATCTTCAGCTGGAGGAATCGGAGGCCGGAAGCCCGCGTCGGTGGTGGCGGCGGAGGAGCAGAATTAAGCTGCCCCTTGGCCAACGTTGCCATTATTTTTGCTTTCATTTTTGGAAAACGCGGAAAAAACATTTGCGCAGTAACTCCGGGGAGCCCGGGGACCATGGAGCAGCCAGGCCATCACGGAAGACGTTGCGTTGGATAATCTCGCAGCTGAATGAATGCAGGGCGAGGTGCCTGCGATCTCACTGTTGGCCGGGCCGGGCGTCCTGCGCGGTGAGGGAGCAGCGAGGGGAGCGGTCACTTGGATCAATGGAAGAGGATGAGCTCTCTCTGGCAGATACCACGACCCTCCAGCCGACGACGTCCAATCAGTTGTGTTTGGTCTCAGGTGGCGGAGATGAGTTTGGCAGAGGCCGGAGGAGACACACAGGGAGCTTTGATTAAATATTTCATCTTTCCAAGAAGGAAATGAAAACATCATAATGGGAGGCGGATCTGCATCATCGGGATCTCTCTAGTACAAGAAATGAGATCCAAGACAGAATCTGAACTTTAATCTGCTTATATTTCGCCCTCCCTGGTTCCTCCTCCCCCACCCTCATCTACATGCTAATGACATTTTCAAATAAAACCTTTCCATTTTTATTGCACACCTTATTATAGACCCAGTGATGTCATCATGTGCTTCTCTATGCAAAGCAGGCAGATCATGGCTTTCCTAATGGAAGTCTCCATGGGAAAGTGCTGGGACAAGGTCTTCTGGAGCCCGGGGCGAACATGCCAAACTGTGCCCTCCCCCCAAGATATATGAGCATTTTCCTCTAAGCATAAATTCTCTCTGCCCCTAGTACATATCCGCTTCCCCTGCTGAAATCCCCCCCTCCAGTACAAATGCCCCACCCCCCCCCAAAAAAAATCACCCCTTTCACGATAAATATCCTCTACCCTTCAAACCCCTCAGATTTCCTCTCAGAGCGCACAACCCCCCCTACCCACACTCCAAAGCTCCCAATCCAGCACAAAGCCCCCCCCCCTCCCCCTCCATCTCCCTCCTAGCACAAACCCCCCCCCCCCCCCCCCACGAAAAAACAACATTTCCCCTTTACTAGCACAAACCCCCCCCCCCCCTCCATCTCCCTCCTAGCACAAATCCTCCCCCCACGAAAAAACAACATTTCCCCTTTCTAGCACAGATCCGCCCATTCGTCCCTACTAGCACACATCCCCCCCCCCCCTCTACCATATCACCTCTTCTCCTTGTGGCCCTCCAGTACAAAACCAATACTCCCTCCCAACACAAATCCCCCCAAATCAACACTCCTAGCCAGTGGCGGCCTCTCTATTGCAGGGGCACCACCCCCCTAATCCATGCACTCGACCCCCCTACTCTACATACAGGGCGCCGGACGCATGAGTTTCCATGGGGGGGTTTTTCTTCTTTTTGAAGCACATGATTAGAACCTGAGGCTCTAATTGGCTTCAAAAAAAGGGTGGGCTATGAGGGCGCCCTGAGCCCACCAGGTTGTGTGACAATAGCGAATTAATATTTGCTATTGTCACACTGGTTCTCCTCCCGGGCCAATCAGGAAGCGGGTCTTAGGAGGTTGGACTTGATGGACTTTTTTTTTCAACCTCACCTACTATGTAACTATGTAAGACCCGATTGGCCCGAGAGGAGGAGCGATCATATTGGCCGGTATTGGGGCAGGGAGGATGTATGGGGAGATCCAGGAGATGGTTGTCTTCATCGGAGCGATCTCTCTGCTCTGCATCGCCGCCAAGAACCTGACTGAGTGATACCACCCACCGAGGTGGATTGTTTGCCTCCCCGGGGAGGGGGGGGGGGTCGGGTGGTTTGTTTGGAGCACCAGCAGCCACTGCTCCTAGCAACCCCCCCACACCTAACATGAGATCATAGTGCCCAGGGCAGCCGTTCCTTCTGCCCACCCCTTGTCCCCTGCCCACCCTGAGCGCAGGTAACCTGCATGGGTAACCAGCATTAAAACTACAGGTACCCTGCGCTGCACCCATGCTGCAGGGAAACCACAGCAGGTCAGGGTGTCAGCAGCCTTAATATGTACAGCCTGGAGGAAAAAAATGGAAAGTGGGGACTGAAACCTTTAAATACATGAAGGGGCGTGAATAAGGATAGGATTGGCAATATGAAGCCAAGATCAAGAACACGGTGACACGACCTCAAACGTGCAAAAGGAACGTTCAAAACTACACTTATGCGGCGCACACGCAGTCGGAATTTCCGATGGAAACAGTCCGATGGGAGCTTTTCATCGGATTTTCCGACCGTGTGTAAGCCCATCGGTCTTTTTCTGTCGGAATTTCCGACGGACTTTGGATTGAGAACCTGTTCTCAATTTTTCCGACGGAAAACCTTTCTATCGGATTTTCCGATCGTGTGTATGCAATTCCGACACGCAAAGTTCCGACGCATGCTCGGAAACAATTCGACGCATGCTCGGAAGCATTAAACTTCCCTTTTATAGTGCGGTCCAACGTGTTTTATGCCGCTGTGTTACTGACCGTCGGAATTTGGTGTGATCGTGTGTAGGCAACACAGCTTGAGCGGAATTCCGTCGGAAAAACCGTCAGAGTTTTTTTCCGACGAGAATTTCGATCGTGTGTACGCGGCATTAGAAAGTGTTTTCCGAAAAGAATAGTTGATGTTTGGAACCGACTTCCAGAAGAGGTCGGGAGTTTGTCAACTGTAAGTGGATTCAAACATGCCTGGGACAAGCCTAGATCTGTGACTCGATGGACCACTTCCTCTCCTTCTGTTGTCACTCTTCTATGTTTCTATGGGAGGCCAGACATTGTTGCATTGCTGTCTTTGTTGAGATGTGGGCCCTGGAGGTTCTCTCTCTCTTCAAACAATATCATTACATTGTGTCTCTCGTTGTGTCTGCAGGACAGTAAATGAAGCATGTGCTGCCTCCGGTCTGTGTATTGTGAACGCGACGCGGAGAAGATGCCGTCGGGGGAGGGTGGCTAACTACTCAGGTGCCTCGGCATTTCCAGATGCCCTGGTAACACTTTCTAGGTGTTCTTATGCCGCGTACACACAACCGGACTTTCCGGCAGAATAGGTCCGGCGGTCTTCACGACGGACTTTCGATGGAGTTCCCACGGACTTTCCGAACGAATGGACTTGCCCACGAACGAACGGAGTCCGTTCGAAAGTCCGTTTGTTTTGAACGTGATGACTTAAAGCGGAGTTCCACCCTAAAGTGGAACTTCCGCTTATCGGATTCCTCCCCCCCCCTCCGGTGCCACAATTGGCACCTTTAAGGGGGGAGGGGGGTGCAGATACCTGTATAATACAGGTATCTGCACCCACTTCCGTGACGAATTATCCGGGCTGTCCCGCCCCTATCCAGAGATGCCCCGTGGTGTCTTGGGGAACACAGTTCCCAGGACACAACGGGGACCAATAGGAACGTGCAGCGCGACTCGCGCATGCGCAGTAGGGAACCAGGCAGTGAAGATGCAACGTTCGTTCGGACTCCGTTCGTTCGTAGGCAAGTCCGTTCATTCAGAAAGTCCGTGGGAACTCCATCGAAAGTACGTCGGGAAGACTGCCGGACCTATTCTGACGGAAAGTCCGGTTGTGTGTACGCGGCATAAGAACACCTAGAAAGTTCTTCCTGATTCCTTGACAGAGGATGGCGGCAGGGCAGCCGAGAGACGAGCGATCGCTCGTCACATTCTGCCGACACCGCTGGACCCCGGAACAGGTAAGTGTCCATTTATTAAAAGTCAGCAGCTGCAGTATTTGTAGCTGCTGACTTTTAATATTTTTGGTGCGGGTGGAGCTCCACTTTAAGACGGGACTAAAAAAGGAAGTTCAATAGCCAGTAGCCAATAGCTGCCCTTGCGTCGTATTTGGTCCATCGGACCAGCACACAGACGAACGGTTTTCCCGATAGGTATTGAGTCCCTCTGACAGATTTGAAACATGTTCTATTTCTAGGTCCTTTGGATTTTTTAATATAAAAACGATTGGCTTATCCCACACACGATCGGAATGTCCGGCGGACTGATCCCGTCGGACCTAGTCTGCCGGAAAGTCCAGTCGTTTGTACGTGGCATTAGAGCAGTGGTCTCCAAACTGCGGCCCAGGGCCCGGAGACAGCATTTTTTCTTCCACCAATACAAGAAACTATTCCTCCCACTGACACCAACAATGGGGCACTAGTTCTCCCACTGACACCAACAATGGGTTGTCAGGAACCATGAATCAGACTGAGACAGAAGTACCGTTAAATCTCACTTGTTTAATAATAATAAAAAAAGGTAAACGGAAAAGCCAAAATGTTAGGGAGCCAGAGATGAGCGTAGTAGAACAGCAAGCAGGATCTGAAGCCAGAAGGAATGTCAGCCAAGCAAGTCTTTAACAGGAACACAGGAGAGCGTCTCTAGAGATGTGACCAAGGCGAAAGCAGAGATCATCTGGGCTGGACGGCTTAAGTAGGCAGGACTGACGAACAGGATATCATCAACAGGTGAGTCACTGTGGAGAGACAGGAGCTGGCAATTAGCTCACAGCTGAGCGGCCAGCTTTAAGAAGGAAGGGTTGAGCCCAGCCCTGACAACTATTCCTCCTACTGACACCAACAATGGGGCATAATTCCTGCTACTTACATCAACAACGGGCACTATTCCTCTCATTAACACCAACGTTGGGGCAGCATTTCTCCCACTGACACCAATAATGGGGCACTTTTCCTCCTACTGACACCAACAGGGCTGAACTGGGACAGAAATTTGGCCCTGGACTTCATCCAGACTGACCCACTTACATTTTGAGTGTCCCATCAGCACCCCCTTACATCGGAGTCCCATCAGCCACCTCCTTACATCGGAGTCCCATCAGCCACCTCCTTACATCGGAGTCCCATCAGCCACCTCCTTACATCGGAGTCCCATCAGCCACCCCCTTACATCGGAGTCCCATCAGCCACCTCCTTACATCGGAGTCCCATCAGCCACCCCCTTACATCGGAGTCCCATCAGCCACCTCCTTACATCGGAGTCCCATCAGCCACCCCCTTACATAAGAGTCCCATCAGCCACCTCCTTACATCAGAGTCCCATCAGCCACCCCCTTACATGAGAGTCCCATCACCAGCCCCCTTACATGAGAGTCCCATCACCAGCCCTCTTACATAAGAGTCCCATCACCAGCCCCCTTACATCAGAGTCCCATCACCAGCCCCCTTACATCAGAGTCCCATCAGCAGCCCCCATTACATCAGAGTCCCATCAGCAGCCCCCTTACATCAGAGTCCCATCAGCAGCCCCCTTACATCAGAGTCCCATCAGCAGCCCCCTTACATCAGAGTGTCCCCCTCCCACGTGTACTTACAGTTCTGAAGGCAGCTTCTCTTCTTCCTATCTCCAGTCATGTGATAAGTGACAAGTGATAAGGGGAGAGAGGAAGGAAAGTCTGCAGCAGTCTATCACCCCCTGCAGGCTGGAGGGAGCAGGAAGCCTAATGCTCTCTCCAGCATATGACGGAAGCTGCTCCTCCTGACAGGAGTGAAATTGCAATCACTCACTGTCAGAGAGGAGCGGCTCCAGGACTGCACCTGACTGGCCCACTGAGCCATCGGCCCACCGGGAATCTCCCGGTAGTCCCGACGACCAGTACATGCCTGGACACCAACAATGGGGCATAATTCCTGCTACTTACATCAACAACAGGCATTATTTCTCCCACTAACACCAACGTTGGTGCACTATTCCTCCCTCTGACACCAATAATGGGGCACTATTCCTCCCACTGACACCAATGATGGGACACTATTTCTCCTGCTGACACCAACGATAGGGCACTATTTCTCCCACTGACACCAATGATGGGACACTATTTCTCCCACTGACACTGACAATAGAGCATTATTCCTCTCCCTAATACCAACGATGCATTGTTTACTCCCGCTGACATCAAAACTATTTCTACTCCCACTGGCCACAGTCCGGCTCCCCTAGAGTCCCCTGAGCATCAGAGAACCTTTCAGAAATTAATTCCAGAGTCTGTTGTATCTACCACACCTCCTCTTCCAAGGGAGGAGAATTGTGTGAAGAAGATAATATTATAGCTGTTCCCAAGTCTGCACACCTACTGAGGGGGTTTGCACCACCACCACGACTGGGGGTGTTGGAACACCCAAAGGTGGGTGGCAGCACCCAAAACTCTCCGGTGGGGAAGTAGGGAGACTTTGCTATTGGAATGCCCGAGTCATATAAGACACCAGGGGATGAGTCCACCCTCCAGGGTCCATCTATCACTAATATAGCAATTTTCAATGGGCTGACATTTAAATTTGAATTTTACATAATCTGGGTAGTTTTTGGGGGGCAGGACAGACGATTCTTATAAAGACTGAGACCCGTCTTCACAAAAAGGGGAAATGGACCTGCACAGGTTTGTCTCATACCTGCTACCATTCAGAAAATAATGATAATGATTAATGACAGGAATTCACTTCCTTTTCAGGTTCACTAGGAAAGTACCTTTCCTATGTTAATCTTGTCACTAGTTTAAATAGTAAGTGATTACTTTAACCCTTTGGTTAAAATAATAAAAATTCCTAAAGCCATGATGAGGTGCCACCGAATAGGAAGCACAAAGAAACACTTTCCTATGATAAGTTTACGGAAGAGGCAATCTACAATACTATTATTACTTCTAATCTAACTATTCAGTGGAGGGAGATTTGTCACCTCTGCTACACAGCAGGGCAGTGCTGTATTGTAGAGCAGGGGTTTTCAGGGGTCTTCAATCCCCCCTGCCAGGCCACAACTTCCTGCCTAGTCCCACTGCAGGGTCACCAGTGGCGGCTGGTGCTCAAAATTTTTGGGGGGGCGCAAACAAACAGCCTGACTGTGCCATCAAACGCTGCCACTGTGCCCCAAACGCTGCCACTGTGCCCATTAAATGCTGCCACTGTGCCCATTAAACGCTGCCACTGTGCCCCAAACGCTGCCACTGTGCCCATTAAACGCTGCCACTGTGCCCATTAAACGCTGCCACTGTGCCCATCTAACGCTGCCACTGTGCCCATCTAACGCTGCCACTGTGCCCCAAGTGCTGCCATTGTGCCTCAAATGCCACTGTGCCCATTAAATGCTTCCACTGTGCTCCAAACACTGCCACTGTGCCCCAAGTGCTGCCACTGTGCCCATCTAACGCTGCCACTGTGCCTCAAATGCTGCCACTGTGACCCAAACACTGCCACCGTGCCCCAAGTGCTGCCACTGTGCCCCAAGTGCTGTCACTGTGCCCATTAAATGCTGCCAATGTGCCCTCTGCCTGCCTGCCCTCTGCACTTACCTTGTCTCGGTGTGCAGCTGGTGATGGCGTCAGGCGGCGAGCAGTGTCTCCTCATCGACCCGATATCTTCTCCCGCGCTCCTCCTGTCTTCTGCAATGATTGGACGCCTAGGCGTCCAATCACAGCGCCTGTGACTTCAGCCAATCAGGTGACAGGTAACAGACCCGGCAACCTGATTGGCTGAGAGGCGGGTCAGTGTTAGGGAAGCGATGTATTCGCTTCTCTAACACAATACTGTGTAAACAGCGAACGCACAGCAGTGCGCCCGCTGTTTACACATATGGAAGCCTATTAGAACCCACCGCTCTAATCAGGTCACCTATTAGAGCTTACAGCTCTAATACGGCGCTTCCAATCCCACCCCCCCCCCCCCCACTGTAATTCACCTGAATAGGGGGCGGCAGCGGTGACAAAAGATAGGTTCATGCAATGCGCCCTCTATGCACGCACCGCCACTGAGGCCACGACTTCCTGTATACTCCCACTGCAGGGTCACTGAAAGAGCCAGGATATTACTACTTTTTATGAATGAAAGTACCCTGGATGGCTATGGATAATTGTTTCCCCAAACTGAAGAATCTAGAGCTATCCAAAATCGTTTCCCCAAACTCAAGACTTCAGGGTTATCTGAAATTGTTTCCCCAAGACTCCAGAGCTATCCAAAATCTATCCCCTAAACTCAAGACTGTGAGGTTATCTAAAATCATTTTCATGAACTTAAGACTCCAGGGTAATCCAAAGTCCTTTCCCTGAACCCAATACCCCAGGACTATCCAAAAATGTTTCCCTGAACTCAAGACTCTCGGGCTATCTGAAACCATTTCTCATGCTTGACACTCTATGGATAGCCAAAACAGTTTGCCTGGACCCCTGGACTCAAGACTAAGCCCACCGTACACACGATCGGAAATTCCGACCACAAAATCCGTCCGATTTTTTCCAACGGATTTTGTCCGAAACTGGTGTTGCATACACACGGTCGGACAAAGTTGGCAGAAAATCTGATCGTTCCGAACGTGGTGACGTTCGTTGCGTACGACGGAACTACGTAGAGGCCAGTAGCCAATAGCTTTGGTCTCGTAATTTGATCTGAGCATGCGTGGCACTTTGTCCGTCGGAATTCTGGACACACAATCGGAAAAAAGTCCGATCGGATTTTGTTGTCGGAAAATTTGAGATCCTTATTGAATTCCGATGGAAAAAGCCTGCTAGAGCCCACACCTGATTGGATTTTTCGACAACATAATCCGATTGGACTTTCTCCATCGGAATATCCGACCGTGTGTACGAGGCATAAGGCTAAATGAATTTGTGTCCCCAAGCACAATGCTCCACTGCTATCCAAAATCGTTTCCCTGAATTCAAAACTCTAGAGCTATCTGAATTTGTTTCTTCAAGCAGAACAGTCTAGGGCTATCTGAAATCTTTTCCCTGAACTCAAGACTCCAGGGCTATCCAAAGTTGTTTTTATATATATATAAAAATGCTGCGCTAATGGGTATACAAGAAATATGTGATATGACACCAACCATAAACATAAAAAATAATAATCACCGAAAATAATGACCATGTGTGTGACTCAATTGTCCAAAATATGTGCATATAACACCTAAAACATGAAAAAGTATGAAAAATTCAATCTCTGAGAACATTGACCATAAGTATAGCTCAATAGTCCCAATTATGTGATATAAAAATATATTTCAATGATAAAGTGGGTGAATCCAACTAAAAGTGAAGTCTTGAAGGAAGGTATAACCGCACCACCAATACCGTGATAAGAGGAGGCTTACCAGATTTTATTGACCTGGAAAGGAATACACCGCTCAGATCGTATAGGCTTGTAGGTTTAATAAACCTAATGGTCCTGGTCCTGGATTTAAGATGGTGGATCCACATCAATATTTGAAGCTTCAATGGGATATGGAAAGTTGCACTCAAAACTTCATATGGAGGGCAAAGGCTCGGAACCACGTAGCATGCGTAATACAATAAAGAAAAGCTTGCATAGCGTGATACCGTTTAAGCAGTATTTATTATATAAAATTAAAAGTGAAAACTCACATTTTAGAAGATCATAATTAGGCACGTCAATAACAAGTACAAGTCTTTAGCGATGTGTGTAGGGGAGTCCATCCGACGCGTTTCGACTAACTAGTCGTCATCTGGGACCTATCTCAAATTGTTTCCCTGAACGCAAGACTCCAGGGCTATCTTAAATTGTTTCCACAGACTTAAGACTCCAGGGCTATCTTAAATTGTTTCCACAGACTTAAGACTCCAGGGCTATCTTAAATTGTTTCCACAGACTTAAGACTCCAGGGCTATCTGAACTCCTGAAAAAGCCCAAGACTTTTAGGGCTATCTGAAATTGTTTTCCCCAACCCAAGACTCCAAGGCTATCTGAAATAGTTTTTATTAAATCAAAGACTCCAGGGCTATCTGAAATTGTTGAAACTTAAGACCCTAGGGGCAGGGGCTTTCAAACTGACGGCCCTCTAGCTGTTGCCGAACTATAAGCCCCATCCGTGCCTCTGCCTATGGCAGTCATGCATGTAACTGTAAGCCTTGCAATGCCTCATGGGACTTGTAGTTCTGCAACAGCTGGAGGGCCACCAGTTTGAGACCCCTGCCCTAGGGCTATCTAAACTAATTTTCCTGAATCAAAGACTTTAGGGCTATCTGAAATTGTTTTCCCAAACCGAAGATTCCAGGGCTATATAAAATTGTTTCCTTGAGCCCAACGTTCTAGGGCTAACTAAAATAGTTTCCCTGAACTCAAGACTCCAGGGCTATCCAAAGTTGTTTCCCCAAACCCAAGACTCCAAGGCTATCTGAAATCAGTTCCCAGAACCCAAGACTCCAAGGCTATCTGAAATCATTTTCCAGAACCCAAGACTCCAGGGCTATCTGAAATCAGTTCCCAGAACCCAAGACTCCAGGGCTATCTGAAATCAGTTCCCAGAACCCAAGACTCCAGGGCTATCTGAAATCAGTTCCCAGAACCCAAGACTCCAAGGCTATCTGAAATCAGTTCCCAGAACCCAAGACTCCAGGGCTATCTGAAATCAGTTCCTAGAACCCAAGACTCCAGGGCTATGTGAAATCAGTTCCCAAAACCCAAGACTCCAGGGCTATCTGAAATTGTTTCCACAAACTTAAGACTCCAGGGCTATCCAAATTTGCTTCCCTGAACCCAAGACTTTAGGTCTACTGTATCTGAAATAATTTCCCCCAACCCAAGACTCCAGGGCTATCTGAAATTGTTTCCCCGAACTCAAGACTTTGGGGCTATTCAAAATCATTTTCCAGAACTCAGGAGTCAGTTTTCTAGGGCTATCTGAAGTAATTTCCTTGAACTCAAGACTCTAGGGGTATATGGAATCCTTCCTCAAAGCTCAGGACTCTTCTACCTTCTGAGACTAAATGGTGACCTAGCTGGAGCTCTCCACCTGTTACGTACCTGGACGTAGAGCCTGACTTGTAGGAGGAGACCTCTCATACAGCGCTGGTTCACGTGCCACTGGAGATGGGGACAGTGGTGACGTGAGCACAGTGGGGTAGGAGTGCCTGGTTTGTAGAGGAAGGTGTTGGAACCAACAGGAAGGTCCTCCAGTAATGTCCGTATGCGGATGGCAGGATGTAGGACTGCAGCTGTAGGTGGTTGAAGCAGGATACAACAGAACCAGGCAACAGGTGGATCAAACAAGTGGGAATCAGCAGAGGCAAGGTCAGACAGTCCAGTTGGCAACAGCGGATCAATCAGATGATAGGAGCAGGCAATAGCAGAGTCGGTAGGCAGGCTGGAGTCGGTAACCAAAGACAGATGTAACAAGGTCAGGCAAGCCGGGTCGGGTAGGAGAAGGTAGAGTAGTCCAAACAGAGCCGGGTCGGTAACGGGAGATCACAGGTTCAGGTTTCGGATCAGGTTTTCGGGTGGCTGACAAGCAGGAAGCTTAAAGACAACACAGCACTGGCTGAGTGTCACTGCTGGGCTTTTAAAGCCCGTTTTGGCGCCAATTGCGTTCCCGCGCATGCGCACATGCACGCGCGCGCCGCCGCGCGCGCTAACGCGCACGCGCACGCTAACGTGCACGCGCGCGCGCCCGCCGCGCACCTATGTGCGCACGGAAGGACCGGAAATGCCTGGAAAGTCCTTGACATTGCCCCCCCACAAGGGGCAGCCTCCGGATGCCCAGGCGGCTTGCCTTCTCAGGGTGGGCAATCAGGTAAGTACGAACTAGCCGTTTTGCATGTAAATTACTGTCTGGTTCCCAGGAATTACTTTCTGGACCGTATCCTTTCCATTTGACCAAAAATTGTACTTGCCCATGTCTTCTTCTACAATTGAGAATAGCCTCCACCTCATATTCCTGGTTACCATCCACCAAAACAGGTTCAGGCGGGTCAGTTCCTCTGTCAGGGAAGGGATTAGGCACAGCAGGTTTTAACAAAGATACGTGAAATACCGGGTGAACTTTAAGAGAATCAGGTAAAGACAGTTCATAGGCCACTTCATTAATTTTCTTCTTAACAGGAAAAGGTCCCATAAATTTAGGTGCAAGTTTTTTAGAAGGGCACATCAATTTGATATTGGATGTAGACAGCCATACCTGATCTCCAGGTTGCAGAACCAGCTCCCCCCTTCTCTTTTGGTCGAAGTTCCTCTTGCTATCTGCCTGGGCCTTGGACATAGCTTCTTGTAGGACCTGATTGTTGCGTTTGAGGAATTCCACTGTTTTCTGGACTGCCGGAACTGGGGATTCTGAAACAAAATCTGGTAAAAAAGTCAAGTGAAAACCATAATTGGAAAAGAAGGGGGATTGGTTAGTGGTTGAGTGACTGGCATTATTGTATGCGAATTCCGCTAGAGGCAGCAGGGAAACCCAATTGTCCTGAGAAAAGGAAGTAAAACATCGGATATATTGCTCGAGGGTTTGGTTGGTTCTCTCTGTCTGCCCATTAGTTTGTGGGTGATAGGCTGAGGAGAGAGAAAGCTCAATCTTCAAGATTTCACAAAGTGCCTTCCAGAAGCGTGAGGTGAATTGTACCCCTCTGTCGGAGACTATATTTGTAGGTACTCCGTGTAGTCTGACGATCTCCTTAATGAATACACGGGCTGTCTCTGTAGCGGATGGGGTTCCCTTCAGGGGCACAAAATGGGCCATCTTAGATAGGCGATCTACCACCACAAAAATGGCTGTGCACCCCTCAGAGCGGGGTAGTTCGACTATAAAGTCCATAGAAATCATTTTCCAAGGTCTGTCTGGTATAGGTAAAGGTTTAAGCAGTCCCCAGGCTCGGTTCCTTGAAGTCTTGTTCCGTGAGCAGATGGAGCAGGAATTGACGTACTTTTCACAAAACTCCCTTAAATTGGGCCACCAGAATGTACGCTGTACAAGTTCACGAGTCTTCCGTACCCCGAAATGTCCTGCTAAGGGATGATCATGAAACAATGTTAGTACCTTAACTCGAATATCTTCAGGGACAAAGATTTGACTTCCCTTCCATAGCAAGCCATCTCGAGATGCCAAGGTGGTTCCTGGAGGTCTTGGAGAGTGGGAAGAGGCTTCCTTGATTAAAGTTAAGAGATCTGTGTGTAAGAGCAAAAAACTGTTTGTGGGTAGAATCGTGTCAGGAGCAGGTGAGTCCTTAGGGTTATCATGCATGCGTGACAATGCGTCTGGTTTGACGTTCTTTGATCCTGGCCGATAAGTGATGTGGAAACAGAAGCGAGTGAAAAACAAGGCCCAACGAGCTTGTCGGGGTCTCAAACGTTTGGCAGATCTTAGATATTCTAAATTTTTATGGTCGGTATATATTAATACCGGGTGAGCCGCACCCTCTAATAGATACCTCCACTCCTCCAAGGCGGTCTTGATGGCAAGAAGCTCCCGATCCCCTACATCGTAGTTTCTTTCAGCTGGCGATAACTTTCGGGAGAAGAATCCCACAGGGTGTATTAAATCCTCCTTACCCTGTCTTTGCGAAATGACCGCTCCCACCGCCACTTCGGATGCGTCAACTTCTAACAAAAAAGGTAAAGATGGGTTAGGGTGACTGAGAATTGGAGCTGATGTAAAAAGTCTTTTAAGTCTCTCAAATGCCTCTTGAGCCTCCGTACTCCAATGAAACCTGACATGTTGTTGTGTCAACCGTGTAATAGGGGCTATGATGGCAGAGAATCCCTTGATAAATTTCCTGTAAAAGTTTGCGAAACCAATGAAACGTTGAATACCTTTTTTATCGACGGGTGCAGGCCACTCCAGAACAGCAGATACTTTTTGGGGGTCCATCTTGATACCGGTCGCGGATATTATCAAACCCAAAAACTGGATCTCTTGTTGCTCGAACTCGCACTTCTCTGCTTTTGCGTATAGTCCATGTAGGCGAAGACGGTCCAAGACTCTGCAAACGTGTTCCCGGTGTTGGCTGAGGGATTCAGAAAAAACCAAAATATCATCCAAATAAACAATTACAAAAATATCTAAGAAGTCCTTGAATACATCGTTAATCAGATGTTGAAAAGTGGCAGGTGCATTACATAGACCAAAGGGCATGACCAGATATTCATAATGCCCGAACCTTGTTCGGAATGCCGTCTTCCATTCATGCCCAGCCCGGATGCGGACCAGATTATAAGCCCCTCTTAGATCGAGTTTCGTAAAAATAGTAGCAGACCTTAATTTTTGGAATAATTCGGGTATTAAGGGCAACGGGTAACGGTTCTTAACCGTAATCTTATTCAACTCCCGGTAATCTACACACGGGCGGAGAGTCTGATCCTTCTTAGTCACAAAAAATATTCCAGCACCAGCTGGAGATGTAGATGGGCGGATGAATCCTTTTTCCAGGTTTTCGTTGATGTAAATTTTTAGTGCTTCCTGTTCTTTTTCTGACAGAGGGAAAATGCGCCCAAAGGGAATTTCGGCCCCAGGTAAGAGTTCAATTGGGCAGTCATATGCCCGATGGGGTGGAAGAGAGTCTGCTCCCTTTTTACTGAAAACATCGAGGAACCCATGATACGGTTCGGGTACTGATTGGCGTAGGTTCTGATCAATGTCCATGCAAAATAGGGTGACAGAGGATTGAGTAGACTCCTTTTGACAATGTTCTTGGCAGTAGGGGGACGAGAACCTGATTTTTCTGGTAGTCCAATTGATGGAGGGATTATGGGCCTGAAGCCAGGGAATGCCCAGGATGATTGGGAACAACGGGGAAGAGATCACATCAAGGATCAGAAGCTCCTTATGCTGGAAGGAGGTGATGGCAGGTACGGGAAAAGTCTCTTGGGTCACCTGTCCGGAGCTGATGCGGGAGCCGTCGGCCAAGAAGACTGAAAGTCGGTGGGTCTTATTCCGTAAGGGAATGTTGTGTTGGTTGGCGAAGGCAGAATCAATGAAGCAACTGCATGCTCCGGAATCAATAATTGCTTTAACTGGAATTGTCCTTCCTTGGAGCTGCAATGAGAGAGGGAGAGCAATGTGGGTTGTGTTAGCAGAAAGTGCTGAGAGACTGGCAGGAACAGAGGAAAAGCACTTACGCATCTTGACCGGACAGTTGCGCACGTAGTGTCCTGTTGTTCCACAGTACAGGCAGAGGTTAAGTTGATGGCGACGTGTGCGCTCTTCCGGGGTTAAGGTGGGTCGAATCAGTCCCAGCTGCATTGGCTCGGAGGCGTCCGGTGCAGGGCGGATCGGCTGGAAGTTGGGTGGTGGTAAGTAGCGGGCAGCCGGAATTGGAGCTTTAGCAGTCACCCAAGTAGGGCGATTATGTTGGTAGGCCCGTTCTGTGCGACGTTCCCGAAGGCGGCGATCAATCTGGATGGTTAGGGTGATTAAGGCCTCAAGAGTATCAGGTATGCCCACCCGGGCCAATTCATCTTTCAGTCCTTCTGATAGGCCCATGCGGAACTGATGCCGTAGAGCTGCATCATTCCATTGAGTGTCCGCACTCCAGCGTCTAAAATCCGAAATGTACTCCTCGGCCGCCCGGCGACCCTGCTGAAGTGTAGTTAAGGATGCCTCTGCTGTGGCGACCCGTTCAGGGTCTTCATAAAGTTGGGACATAGCTTCAAAGAAGGCCGTTAGTGATTGAATCAAAACAGAGTCCTCTTCGAGAAGTCGGTGTGCCCAGATCTGTGGTTCTCCTAACAGTAGGGAGACCACAAACCCCACTTTAGTGGCTTCAAGTGAAAAAGTCCGTGGTTGCAGGGCGAAGTAGAGTCGACAAGCACTGCGGAAGGCACGGAATTTAGTTCGGTCCCCTGAAAACTTCTCAGGTATGGGACCCTTGGCTCAGGTGGAAGCATAACGACAGAAGGAGGGGAAGCAGCCTGAGCAGGGGCGGAAACGGATCCAGGAACCACGTGTATGGGGTTGATGATGTTCTGGACTTGCCCCTCCAATCTGGTGTAACCGTCTTGTAAGGATTTTACGGCTTGAGTGAGGGCTGACAGGTGTGAACAGATATCTGTCATGGGAGGGGTCTCTCCTGCAGGCTCTGTCATGGCTGTGTTGTACTGTTACGTACCTGGACGTAGAGCCTGACTTGTAGGAGGAGACCTCTCATACAGCGCTGGTTCACGTGCCACTGGAGATGGGGACAGTGGTGACGTGAGCACAGTGGGGTAGGAGTGCCTGGTTTGTAGAGGAAGGTGTTGGAACCAACAGGAAGGTCCTCCAGTAATGTCCGTATGCGGATGGCAGGATGTAGGACTGCAGCTGTAGGTGGTTGAAGCAGGATACAACAGAACCAGGCAACAGGTGGATCAAACAAGTGGGAATCAGCAGAGGCAAGGTCAGACAGTCCAGTTGGCAACAGCGGATCAATCAGATGATAGGAGCAGGCAATAGCAGAGTCGGTAGGCAGGCTGGAGTCGGTAACCAAAGACAGATGTAACAAGGTCAGGCAAGCCGGGTCGGGTAGGAGAAGGTAGAGTAGTCCAAACAGAGCCGGGTCGGTAACGGGAGATCACAGGTTCAGGTTTCGGATCAGGTTTTCGGGTGGCTGACAAGCAGGAAGCTTAAAGACAACACAGCACTGGCTGAGTGTCACTGCTGGGCTTTTAAAGCCCGTTTTGGCGCCAATTGCGTTCCCACGCATGCGCACATGCACGCGCGCGCCGCCGCGCGCGCTAACGCGCACGCGCACGCTAACGTGCACGCGCGCGCGCCCGCCGCGCACCTATGTGCGCACGGAAGGACCGGAAATGCCTGGAAAGTCCTTGACACCACCCCTCAAACCAGGGATAAATTACCCCACGCACAATGACTCCAGGGCTATCTGAAATTGTTTCCCCGAACTCAAGACTTTGGGGCTATTCAAAATCATTTTCCAGAACTCTGGAGTCAGTTTTCTAGGGCTATCTGAAGTCATTTCCTTGAACTCAAGACTCTAGGGGTATATGGAATCCTTCCTCAAAGCTCAGGACTCTTCTACCTTCTGAGACTAAATGGTGACCTAGCTGGAGCTCTCCACCCCTCAAACCAGGGATAAATTACCCCACGCACAATGATGGCTGTTACAGAAGGTACTAAATCTAGAATTCTTCACAGTGTCATTGAGAGTCATCAGGAGCAAAGAACTAGAACCTACATGTAACATACACAGAAAGAAATCCACAATCTCTGAAATCTGAAATAATTATCCCTTTCTAATATCCTTTTCCCAGGAGGAGCTCATCGCTTTCTCCAAACGATAACAGCTTGCTTTCATGGTGGAGCAGATGTTTTTTGCCCAGCCAGAGAAACCAGAGCTTCCTCCTACATGAGGTCTTCTCCATTCCTCACTCGACCACCAACCCCTCCCACTAAGGCCTTAAATACTAGCTGGGAACATCGGAATGATGGTCATACCAGTCACACCAGCAAAACGCCAAGAGAGCTTCCCAGGCTGAATTCCTCCCCTCTCTACAGACGCTGACAGTTCAGCTGCATTCCGCTCTCTATTGGCTGTTGGAAACGTGAGTGTCCTGGTTGGGCTGCCTTCCCACTGGGTTATTTGTGAACTGTCTCTGTATTATTTCAATGCAAGTTCTTTCATTGCACTGGGATTGTGTTATTGTCGTGCACCGTGCTACACCCCCCCTACACACTAACATCAATAAATTGTGGGGCTTTTCTCTTTTGGGGTCCACTATCCCATTGCCACCAATTATTTGGAGGGAATTCTCTCCTGGGGGCCACTATCTCACTGACACCAATAAACTGAGGGGCTGTTCTTCCCTGGGGGCAATTATCCCACGAACACCAATGATTTGAGGTACTATTTTTAACTGCGGTTCACTGTCCTACTGACATCAATTATCTGGGGGCCACTATCCCACTGCCACCAATAAATTGAGGGTCTGTTTTTCCCCTGGGGGCCATGATCCCACTGACACCTTAAAATTGAGGGCTATTCTCTTCTGGGGTCCACTGTCCCCCTGACACCAATGACTTGAGGTATTATTTTTAACTGGGGTTCACTGTCCTACTGACATCAATTATCTGGGGGCCACTATCCCACTGTCACCAATAAATTAAGGGGCTATTCACCTCCGGGGACCACAATCCCACTGACCCCAATAAATTGAGGGTATGCTTTCCCCTGGGGGCCATGATCCCACTGACACCTTGAAATTGAGGGGCTATTCTCCCCTGGGGCCACGATCCCACTGACACCTTGAAATTGAGGGGATATTCTCTTTTAGGGTCCACTATCCCACTGACACCAATGATTTGAGGTACTATTTTTAACTGGGGTTCACTGTCCTACTGACATCAATTATTTGGGGGCCACTATCACCAATAAATAAAGGTGCTATTCACCCCCGGGGACCACGATCCCACTGACCCCAATAAATTGAGGGTAAGTTTTCCCCTGGGGGCCATGATCACACTGACACCTTGAAATTGAGGGGCTATTCTCCCATGGGGGCTACGATCCCACTGACACCTTGAAATTGAGGAGCTATTTTCTTCTGGGGTCCACTATCCCACTGACACCAATGATTTGAGGTACTATTTTTAACTGGGGTTTACTATCCTACTGACATCAATTATTTTGGGGACACTATCCCACTGCCACAAATAAATTAAGGGGCTATTCACCCCCGGGGACCACGATCCCACTGACCCCAATAAATTGAGGGTATGTTTTCCCCTTGGGGCCATGATCCCGCTGACACCTTGAAATTGAGGGGCTATTCTCCCCTGGGGGCCACAATCCCACTGACACCTTGAAATTGAGGGGCTATTCTCCCATGGGGGACACGGCCCCACTGACACCTTGAAATTGAGGGGCTATTCTCTTCTGGGGTCCACTATCCCATTGACACCAATGATTTGAGGTACTGTTTTTAACTGGGGTTTACTGTCCTACTGACATCAATTATTTTGGGGCCACTATCCCACTGACACCTTGAAATTGAGGGGCTATTTTCTTCTGGGGTCCACTATCCCACTGACACCAATGATTTGAGGTACTATTTTTAACTGGGGTTTACTATCCTACTGACATCAATTATTTTGGGGCCACTATCCCACTGTCAAAAAATAAATTAAGGGGCTATTCACCCCCGGGGACCACGATCCCACTGACCCCAATAAATTGAGGGTATGTTTTCCCCTTGGGGCCATGATCCCGCTGACACCTTGAAATTGAGGGGCTATTCTCCCCTGGGGGCCACGATCCCACTGACACCTTGAAATTAAGGGGCTATTCTCTTTTGGGGTCCACTATCCCACTGACACCAATGATTTCAGGTACTATTTTTAACTGGGGTTTAGTGTCCTACTGACATCAATTATTTGGGGGCCACTATCCCACTGACCCCAATAAATTGAGGGTATGTTTTCCCCTGGGGGCCATGATCCCACTGACACCTTGAAATTGAAGGGCTATTCTCCCCTGGGGGCCACGATCCCATTGACCCCTTGAAATTGAGGGGCTATCCCCCCTGGGGGCCACGATCCCACTGACACCATGAAATTGAGGGGCTATACTCTTTTAGGGTCCACAATCCCACTGACACCAATGAATTGAAAGGTTATTCTCCCCTGGGGGCCAATATTCCACTGACACCAGTGATTTGAAGGACTATTTTTTGTCATTGTGTCTATTTAATTGACAATAACTTTATTTTTGACCGATCTGTTCCCGGTCTCGCTCACGTTCAGAATCCCTGTTCTAGAAGACAGAATTATTATATGATCGATTCATTAATAAATTCCTCCCTCTGCTGCTCAGAGGTAGCACTGCACCGCTACAGAACGCCCGACCGCTTCTTCCAGATGTGTCTGTGTCTTGGTAAAACACGACAATCATACAAAATGATAATAAATTAAAAGCAAACATCTGCGGCTGAGTATTATGGGACAGGTTGACAGAACGCTCATTAAAATACCTTTTGCAGAAAGACGGACAAATTTACAATAGATCAATACCATCCCCAAGTATATTCAGCAAATTTCCTGTGCAGTATAAAAAGGTACCAATATAATCTTTGGCAACATAGTCCCTGAGAGCCACCCCAGTTTCTAGGGGCTCCACCATGAAACTGCGACAATCCAGTATCCTACATCTAAAAGTCCCTACAGGTCATCAGTTTAGAGTTGACTATGAATAACGGGACTAGAATATCTTGCTCCCATGGTGTGCACGGCGAGAGGTAACATGTGTAGTGCAATCAGTGTTTTAATACATAGGTCATGTGTTTGTGCATGTATGTAGGGGTGGGGGCTCAAAATTTATTTTTTTGCTTCTGGGTTCTTACTAGGTAGGGAAGATCAGCAAATGGACATTCGCTGGTATCCCTCCCCTTTTTCCCCCGGGGCACCCTCCGTGCCAGTCCTGGGTCCAAAGATGGGAGTGCGGAGCCTGGGAAACATGGCATTGATGTACTGGAAATATAGCGTTCTTCTACTTTTCCCTTGACACATAACACCTTTCTTACTTCATGTGGTGTCAGCCCTGCCTACTTAATTTCTGTTGGGTTACAGAGGACACAGATCTCTCCACATCTCCCCCCCTTCTCCATAATCTCTCCTCCTCATCTCTTCTGCCCTCCTCATTTCCTAACCCCTTCTCCTCATCGCCTCTGTCTTTCTCATATCCTAAACTCTCCTCCTCATCTTCTCTGCCCTCCTCATTTCCATAACTCCTCCTCCTTATCATAACCCTTCCTCCTCATCTCCTCCCCCTCCTGTCCTCCATAACCTCTCCTCGTCTCCTCCCCCTCCTCTTCTCTATAACCCCTCCTCCTCATCTCTTCCCCCTCCTCTTCTCCATAACCGCTCCTCCCCATCTCCAACTCCCTCCACTTCTGCATAACCCCTGCTCCTCTTTTCCATAACCCCTCCTCCTCATCTCCTCCCCACTCCTCATCTCTTCCCTTCTCCTCTTCTGCAACACTTCTATTCCTCACCTCCTTCCTCCTCTTCCCCATAACCACTCCTCTTCATCTCCTCCCTCCCTTTCTCCATAACCCTTCCTCCTTATCCCCTCCCCCTCCTCTTCTCCAGAACTCTTCCTCCTTATCTCATCCCACCTCCACTTCTCCATAACCCCCTCCTGATCTACTCCCCCTCCTCTTCTCCATAGCCCTTCCTTCTCATCTCCTCCCGCTCCTCTTCTCCATAACCCCCTCCTGATTTGCTCCCCCTTCCTCTTATCCATAGCCCCTCCTTATCATCTCCTCCCCCTCCTCTTCTCCATAACCCCTCCTGCTCATTTCCTCTGATTTCTCTTCTCAATAACCCCTCCTCTTTCCTCCTCCTTCTCATCTCCATAACACCTCTTCTCCTCCCTCCTCTTCCCCATAACACCTCCTTCTCATCTTTTCCCCATAACGCCTCCTTCTCATCTCTTTCCCCTCCTCTGCTCCATAACCTCTCCTCCTCATCTCCTCCACCCTCTTCTTTCATCTTCATTTTCATCTCCTCCTCTCCATAACCATCTCCTTTTCATCTTCCCTCTCCTCCTTTTCTCCATAACCCCTCCTCCTCATCTTCTCCCCCTCCTCTTCTCTATAACCCCTCCTCCTCAACTCCTCCACCCACTTCTTCTCCATAACCCCTCCTTCTCATCTCCTCCACCCTCCTTATTTCCATAACCACTCCTCATCTCCCCCCCCCCCTACGCTTCTCCATACCCTCTCATCCTATTCTCCTCCCCCCTACTCTTCTCCATAACCCCTCTTCCCCATCTTCTTCAGCCTCATTTTCATAATCTCTTCTTCTCATCTCCTCCTCCTCCATCTCCCCCCCTCCTCCTATCTCCTCCTCATCTCCCCCTTCTCCTAACCCCCCCCCCCCCCCTCCTCTTCAACATATCCCCTCCTCCTCCTCAGCGGGAAAAAGTCTGCGGGACTTTTGAAAATGAACGGACTTGCCCACACACGGAGCAGTCCGTTCATTTAGAACGTAACTGCAGGTAGACGGGGCTAGCGAAGG
Source organism: Lithobates sylvaticus (assembly GCA_028564925.1). Taxonomy (NCBI): domain Eukaryota; kingdom Metazoa; phylum Chordata; class Amphibia; order Anura; family Ranidae; genus Lithobates; species Lithobates sylvaticus. The sequence continues at coordinate 9,995,020 of CM053028.1, read as the reverse complement.
CAGTGAATGCCGCTGCACTACCCCCGTCACCTGGCATGGATTTAAAGGGAATCCCACGCCGAAAAAACGGCGGGTGGTCCCCCCCAAATCCATCCAGACCCTTATCCGAGCACGCAGCCCGGCAGGCCAGGAAAGGGGTGGGGACGAGCGAGCGCCCCCCTCCTGAACCATACCAGGCCGCGTGCCCTCAACATGGGGGTGCCCTGGGGAAAGGGGGGCCGTGCGCCCCCCCCACCCCAAAGCACCTTGTCCCCATGTTGATGAGGACAAGGGCCTCTTCCCGACAACCCTGGCCGTTGGTTGTCGGGGTCTGCGGCGGGGGCTTATCAGAATCCGGGAGCCCCCTTTAATAAGGGGGCCCCCAGATCCCGGCCCCCCACCCTATGTGAATGAGTATGGGGTACGATGTACCCCTACCCATTCACCTAAGGTGTAAAGTGTAAATAAAAAAACACACAATTTTTAAAAAATATTTTATTGCACTGCTCCGGGGGTCTTCTTCCGTCTTGGGGGGGTCTTCTCGCCGGACTCCTCCGCCATTTACCTAGCTCTTTTACCGAGCAGAGGGGGCCGGCTACCTTCTTCGTCGTCGCCGCTGTCGTCTGGGGGGTCTCGATCCGCCTTCGGGGGTCTTCCGGGGTCTCTTCTGTTCTTGCCGCGGTCGTCGTTTTCCACGCCGCCGGCGCCGCCTTCTTCTTCTTCTTCTTCTTCTTCGATGTTGACCCGTCGCTGTCTCTGGCCGGAATGCCAGAGCCGCGCTGTGCTGGGACTTATATAGGGACAAGGGGACAGGGTCACATGCTCATGTCACATGTTGACCCCGCCCCCTTGTGATGTCACAGTCCCGGAGAATGCTGGGACTGTGACATCACAGGGGGGCGGGGTCACCATGTGACATGAGCATGTGACCCTGTCCCCTTGTCCCTATATAAGTCCCAGCACAGCGCGGCTCTGGCATTCCGGCCAGAGACAGCGACAGGTCAACATCGTAAGAAGAAGAAGAAGAAGAGGAAGAGGAAGAGGAAGAAGAAGAAGGCGGCGCCGGCGGCGCGGAAAACGATGACCGCAGCAAGAACAGAAGAGACCCCGGAAGACCCCGGAAGACCCCCCGAAGGCGGATCGAGACCCCCAGACGACGGCGGCGACGACGAAGAAGGCAGCCGGCCTCCTCTGCTCGGTAAAAGAGCTAGGTAAATGGCGGAGGAGTCCGTCGAGAAGACCCCCCCCAAGACAGAAGAAGACCCCCGGAGAAGTGCAATAAAATATTTTTTTTAAATTGTGTGTTTTTTTTATTTACACTTTACACCTTAGGTGAATGGGTAGGGGTACATCGTACCCCATACTCATTCACATAGGGTGGGGGGCCGGGATCTGGGGGCATTACTTCCATTACTCTTCCTCATGCACCGGCAGACACTACAGGAAGTTGTTAGCTCACTAGATTTCTGACAGAATCAATAGATTTTTTTTTTTTACTTATTGAACAGATATACCAAAACTTTTCAACTCTTTTAACAAACAAAAATAGAGCAAATAAGAGAAGTTAAATGTTGGGGTGGACGTACACTTTAAGCATTTTCAGTCAGTGAACTTGTTTAGTCATTATGATAACTGAAAATCTAATTTGATGCGACTTCCACTTTTCTACTTCTTGTTTATTTGACTATTTAGGTCCTTCCCGGGTGGAAATGTTATCGGGTTCAGATGCTAAGATGATTTTTTCAGAATATTCAGCCAACGCTTTTTTTGGAAATTATTGAAAAGTGCATTTTCTTTTCTTTGCAACTCTTGTTGCCTTGTGTGAGGTTTCCTGTTTGTCCCATGGAGAGAGGCAGAGAGGGGGGCTGGGAACATAAAGAAGGCTTCCGACAGGGTACAGGCAGTACTACTGGGCTGGACCCCATCAGATCAGCAGAGGGGCTTCCATTCCCCCATTCTAGGCTGCCTGCTCTCCTTCAAGCGCAACATGGCCACCCATCACGTGAGTTGTCACATTTGAGCGGCAGTGGCAGTAGACATGTCGCCAGTGCAGGCAGGTGGTGTCCAGAGCGGTTCAGCAGAGGAAAGAGGTGTGAGCGGAGGATTCCATGGATGGAGAGCGAGGAGGAGCAGCACGTGACCACCATGCTGTGTATTGGCTTCCCAGAGCCAGCTTCCATCTGCACAGTGCTGAACCTGGCCAACAATGACATCAACCATGGGGTAGTGCTGCCATGGTCGCTGATAAGGGGTACTGGCAGTACTGTACATTGCCAAAAGGGGGAGGGCCCCATCACGTAGGCAGTATGGGGCCCTATGATTTTTTTTTCTTTATTTATTTGCTTTTTGGCCCCCATGTTATGCTTGCCCTCCATATGTCCCCTGGTGGTTCTTTGCTGGTTCCTTCCCTTCAACCCCTGGAATAAACACATTTTGCCACCACCTGTTGGTTGATTGGCTTTTGAGCCATTCGGCCACCTGCATATGGTAGGGTGGAACCTGCCACGCCCTCTGGGGGGTATTTATGGAGGGATTAGCATCATGGGATCTTTTTTTTTTTTTTTCAATACTGCTTTGCACCTTTACACAACTTCACTCCCTGTTTGTCTCCATGCCCAACCTTTTACTTTATTGGCTTGTATACTATGTAGAAATCTTTCATTATTTACTACATACACCTATATATGGCTGGCTTTCCGGGTACCTACTTCCTTACCAGACATGTTTACAATAATATCTGATTGGGTCATACATTATATAGACCCTTCTCATTTATATATATATATATATATATATAAAATCAGGGCTCAAAATTTCAAGTCCTGAGCTACTAGCCTCAAGGGTTACTCGCCACCAGTTGCCCCGCCCGACCCCTACCCTGCCCCTAAACCCACCCTCATAAATTATCTCATAAAATGACACACAATGTTTTATGCAATTAAGTTATAAAAATATTAACAACTTTATCCATGCCCGCCAATGCAGCCTGTGTCCACCATGTGCAGCCTACCTGTGGAGGGGAAGAGAAGAGAGCTGCCACTGGATGATCAGAGCAGGGAACATCACAGCTTTCGTTTCAATAGCTGCGTGTTGTTCCCCCGCCGCGCGCCGTCACATAAGCCCCTCCCCTTGTCCGGAGAACTTTGATACATGTCACACGTCCTAGGATTGGACGGGTGATCTGTCTATCAAAGTCCCGGAAAAAGAGGAGGGGCTTATGTGACGGCGCACGGCGGGGGAACAACACGCAGCTATTGAAACGAAAGCTGTGATGTTCCCTGCTCTGATCATCCAGTGGCGGCTCTCTTCTCTTTCCCTCTGTGATTGGCGGTGCTCACCCCCGGCTCCCAGGCAGCCCTTCTCGCCAGCCCTCAAAATTCACTCGCAAAATGGTTGGCTTTCCTAGTATTTGACTACTTAAGGCCCATACACACGATCGGACTTTTTGACAACCAACATGCAAATTAGCTGTTTTGGACCAACATCCGACCATGTGTACGCTCCATCGGACCAACTTTTTCCAGGTTTCATCAGACTTTTGTTGGCTGTGCGAACGGACCAACTTTCTGCCAACAAAAGTCCGATGGACCAAAGTCCGACCATGTGTACACAAAACCAACGGACTTTTGTACAAACCAATGCAGAACCAATGCAAAAGATCAGACAACAATACAGAAGTTGACCAAAGGTGGCGGTAAAGAGCAGAAAACCCAAGTGATTTGGTGAAAGTTGGCTGAAAAAGTCCTGCCGTGTGTATGCAATACCAACTTGGGGCCAACGCCCTTTGGACAAAAATCCAGGGGAAAGTTGGTCCACGGTCCGATCGTGTGTATGAGGCTTTAGATATACACTTTTTTGTTGCAGCTGCCAATCATGTTGGAAATTAAGGGACATCAAAAGTTACACTTTCTGGCTCCCATGTTATGCCAGCCCTCCGTTGGTCCCCTGGGGGGTCTTTGCTGGTTCCTTTCCTTCAGCCCCCGGAAACAGACACACCTTGCCGCCACCTGTTGGTTAATTGGCTTTTAGGACGTTGGCTCAGTCCATACGCGAGTATGGAATGTCTTTGTGTAATGTCCCCCTCATCTGCTTCATGGCATTTATCTTTATGTTATATATTTCTCATTGATATTTTTTTTTTTTTTGTAGATACACTGCATTTACGTCTATTCCTGAAGAAGCGAGCAGTGACTCGCGAAACGTGTTGTTTTTATGATGCCTGTGTGTTACTATACATCAACAATTTCAAATATACAGTATATGTATGTGGCCGCTTGGTATGCTATGTCTATCACTGCCAAGTGCATTGGCACCTCTGTTTATGCATTTCATATATGATTATTTTTATACCATTTTAATAAATTTCTAAACTATGTTTACACAGTATACTCTTATTGACCGTTTTGTGCTCACCTCATTTAAAGTCACACGGGCGTAATTTTTTGAATTTTATTGGCAGCCATGGAAATGGAACACACCTGGCATTGGCTTATTTGGGGAGACAACTGGGCAAGACTTTTGTCCTATCCAACCATTTATTCTTACAATGAGCCCCATGATCAGTGGGATCTGAAGAAGCCCCATTCACATTCCACTGACTTTTGAAGACGGATAACATTTACTGGAAGTCCTTTAATTAAGGCAGTCTATTCAATAAGGCAGCCCATTCATTAGGCAATCTATTCAATAAGGCAGCCCATTCATTAAGGCAATCTATTCAATAAGGCAGCCCATTCATTAGGGCAGTCTAATCAGTCAGCCTGGGTTCACACCAGTGCGGTGCGAATTTAATGTCCAGCGTGACTGCGCACTGAAACGTCGGTTGTTCTGCGGTTTGTCAGCGTTTTAGGTGTGAATCAGCTGCGAACATAAATTCGCAACTCATTGTACTACTTCTGAGGGGGAAGTCCACGCCAAATTAAAAAAAAAAAAAAAACGGCATGGATTCCCCCTCCAGGAGCATACCAGGCCCTTAGGTCTGGTATGGATTTTAAGGGCAACCCCCCCCAACGCCGAAAAAAACGGCGTGGGGGTCCCCCCAAAATCCATACCAGACCCTTATCCGAGCACGCAGCCTGGCAGGTCAGGAAAGGGGGTGGGGACGAGCGAGCGCCCCCCCCCTCCTGAACTGTACCAGGCCGCATGCCCTCAACATGGGGGGGGTGGGTGATTTGGGGAAGGGGGCACCCTGCGGCCCCCCCACCCCAAAGCACCTTGTCCCCATGTTGATAAGGAAAAGGGCCTCTTCCCGACAACCCTGGCCATTGGTTGTCGGGTCTGCGGGCGGGGGGCTTATCGGAATCCGGGAGCCCCCTTTAATAAGGGGGCCCACAGATCCCGGCCCCCCACCCTATGTGAATGAGTATGGGGTACGATGTACCCCTACCCATTCACCTAAGGTGTAAAGGTGTAAATAAAAAAAAAACAATAAATATTTTATTGCACTGCTCCGGGGGTCTTCTTCCGTCTTGGGGGGTCTTCTCGCCGGACTCCTCCGCTCTCTTCTGCTCTTTTACCTAGCTCTTTCACGAGCGGAGGAGCCCAGCTTTTTTCTTAGTCGTCGCTGTCGTCTGGGGGTCTCGTTCCGCCTTCGGGGGTCTTGGCAGTGTGCACCCCCACCTTCCTGAACCATAGTAGGTAATATTCCCTCAACATGGAGGGATACCTTATCCCCATTTTAATGAGGACAAAGGCCTCTTCCAGACAACCCTGGCCCAGTGGTTGTGGGGTCTGCAGGTGGGGGGCTTACTGGAATCTGGAGCCCTTGGGGCTCAAGTATAGATCAATTATTCCTACGTAAAGAGATTGATTCCCCCAACTCTGGCCCGGTGGTTGTGGGGGTCTGTGGGTGGGGGGGGGGGGGGGGGCTAATTGTAATCTGCAGCACTTAGGGCTCAACTTCAGATCAATTATTCCTAAGTGTTGCCGATTACAATTAGCTCCCCACCCACAGACCCCCACAACCACCGGGCCAGAGTTGGGGGGAATCGATCTCTTTACGTAGGAATAATTGATCTATACTTGAGCCCCAAGGGCTCCAGATTCCAATAAGCCCCCACAACCACTGGGCCAGGGTTGTCTGGAAGCGGCCTTTGTCCTCAATAAAATGGGGATAAGGTATCCCTCCATGTTGAGGGAATATGGCCTACTATGGTTCAGGAAGGTGGGGGTAGACACTGGGTCCCCACTTTTTTGGTATAAAATATAAGGGGATCCATTGCTTCAGCTAGGAATAATCGATCAGAAGTTGAGCCCTAAGTGCTGCAGATTACAATTAGCCCCTCACCCACAGACCCCCCCAACCAGTGGGCCAGGGTTGTCTGGAAGATGCCTTTGTCCTCATTAAAATGGGGATGAAGTACCCCTTATTCATTCACATAGGGGGCCATATCTGGGAGCCCTTTTATTCAATAAGCCCCCACAATCACTGGACCAGTGTTGTGGGGAAGAGGCCCTTGTCCTCATCAAAATTCAGATCAGGTACACCCCCATGTGGAGGGCATATTTCCTTCTATGGTTCAGGAACACAGTGGCACACTCTTGCCCCCCTTTTCTGGTATAAAATTTGGGGGGGGGGGGAAACCATTTCTTCACATAGGAATAATTGATCTATACTTGAGCCTCAAGGGATCCAGATTCCAATAGGCCCCCACCCACAGACCCTCACAACCACTGGGCCAGGGTTGTGGGGAAGAGACCCTTGTCCTTATCAAAATGGAGATGAGGTAACCCCCATATGTTGAGGGCATATGACCTTCTATGGTTTAGGAAGATGGGGCACATGCTTGCCCCCACCCCACCCCCCCCCCCCCTTTTTTTGGTATAAAATTTCAGGGGAACAATTTCTTCAGATATTGATCTATACAATAATCAATCTAAAGTAGAGCCCCAAGTGCTCCAGATTACAATTAGCCCCCCCCCCACCCACAGACCCCCTCAACCACTGGGCTAGGGTTGTGGGAATGAGGCCCTTGTCCACATCTTATTGGTTAGAAAAATGCCTCAGTCTAAGTAAGTGAATAGAGGTAGGGGTGGGTACCATATCATCCTTGAGCTTAACCACTTAAGGGCCGCCTCACACCGATCTACGTCGGCAGAATGGCACGGCTGGGCACAAGCACGTACAGGTACATTGCCCTTTAAGAGCCCAGCCGTGGGTCGCGCGCCGCACTCGCGACCCAGTCCTGAGGTCCGTGACCGCGGTCGCGGGACCCGCGGACCCGATCGCCGCCGGTGTCCCGCAATCGGGTCACAGAGCTGAAGAACGAGGAGAGGTAAGTGTAAACAAACCTCTCCCCGTGCTTCCTAGTGAGGCTGTCACTGATCGCCTGTTCCCTGTCATCGGGAAAGACGATCAGTGATGTCACACGCCAAGCCTCGCCCCCTACAGTAAAAAAAAGACATAGGTCACACTAAACCCCTACACTGCCCCCTAGTGGTTAACTCCTTCACTGCCAGTGACATTTTTACAGTAATCAATGCATTTTTAATCGCACTGATCGCTGTATTAATGCCAATGGTCCCAGAAATGTGTCAAATTTGTCTGACATGTCTGCCATAATGTCGCAGTCACAATAAAAATCGCTGATCACCGCCATTACTAGTAAAAAAAAAAATATTAATAAAACAGCCATAACACTATGCCCTATTTTGTAGATGCTATAACTTTTGTGCAAACCAATCAATAAACGCTTATTGCAATTTTTTTTTTTACCAAAAATATGTAGAATACGTATCCGCCTAAACTGAGGAACAAAAAAGTTTTTTTATATATTTTTTTGGGGATATTTATTATAGCAAAAAGTAAAAAATATTGAATTTTTTTCAAAATTGTCGCTCTATTTTTGTTTATAGCACAAAAAATAAAAGCGGCAGAGGTGATCAAATACCACCAAAAGAAAGCTCCATTTATGGGAAAAAAAGGACGTCAATTTTGTTTGGGAGCCACGTCGCACGACCGCGCAATTGTCAGTTAAAGCGACGCAGTGCCTAATCGCAAAAAGGGGCCTGGTCCTTTAGCTGCAAATTGGTCCGGGGCTGAAGTGGTTAAAGTGATGAAGGTGAGGGGGATGTCAGGAGCTACTCCAAAAAATGCCCCATGACAAAAAGGAATTATTGATGGACTATCTCGGTACCCAGGGGATAGAAAATTAAGTATAAAAAAAATATATAAAAAAATTATAAAATATATTTTATTGTAAAAGACAATAAAATATATTTTTTTTATACTTAATTCTCTATTCCCTGGGTACCGAGATAGTCCATCAATAATTCCTTTTTGTCATGGGGCATTTTTTGGAGTAGCTCCTGACATCCCCCACATCTTATTGGGGATAAAGTACCCCTTACTCATTCACATAGGGGGCCATATCTGGGAGCCCTTTTATTCTTTAAAAGGGGCTTCCAGATTCCAATAAACCCCCACCAACAGACCCCCACAATCACTGGACCAGAGTTGTGGGGGAAGAGGCCCTTGTCCTCATCAAAATTCAGATCAGATACCCCCTCATGTAGAGGGCATACTGCTTTCTATGGTTCAGGAACATGGTGGCACCCTCTTGCCCCCCCCCCCCCCCTTTCTGGTATAAAATTTGGGGGAGATCGATCTCTTCAGATAGGACTAATTGATCTATAGCTGATGACTCATTTGATATGCTACACATGGGGAAGTGGATTTAAATTAGTAGTTAAAGAGGAGGTCCAGCCATGGGCGTCCGCAGAACTTTTTTCAGGGGGGGGCATCATTTTAGGGTCACCCATGCACCACCCCTTTTCGACAATGCCATTATCACATTATTATGGTCAGAGTCTGCAGACGTAGTACAGTCCCTAGGATGGGTAATGGATAATGGCCAACAGGCCCTCCTACCAGACCAAGCGAAACTACAGCAGTGATCCTTCCGGCTGGACGATCGCTCACTCTGGGTTCCCCGGGGGCGACTCTGGTCAGTAGTGTAGCATGTCTGTACCCTGGTAGGGGCCAGTGGTAGAGTCTTTCTCTCTCTGGTGGTGCTGGGTAGCGTGTCTCTCTCTGGTGGTGCTGGACAGCATGACTCTCTCTGGTGGCACTGGGCAGTGTGGCTCTCTCTCTGGCTTCTGCCCAGCACACTCCTCGTGGATAAACCTCTAACCAGAGATTTAGCAGCCAACATGTGATCCGGAAACTTAGCAAAGTCTCTGCCACAGATTGTAACTGAAAATAAGTAGGAACCTTTCCCACCGTACCCGGATCTCTCAGCCTTCTTGGTGATACTGTGTGAAGTGTGGATTCTCTAGTGTCCATACATCTCAGCTCCCAGGCTCTTACCGAGCAGCCATCTTCTTGGCCCTCCTCCGAAGAGTCCTCCCCGGTCACTTGTACGAGTTGCCGTGTCCCTCTAATACCGAGAGCACACCGGGACACCTCCGAATCCTCCTTCAGTTGCTGGGCCTCGAACCAGCCAGTTCCGAGGCTCGGGAACGGACGGATCCCCACCCCAGACCATGAGGGCCTCTGGGGCTGGTCAGGGTGACCAGGCTTGTGGGGACGGCAGACACTCCTGGGTCCGGGACCAGAACCAGGAATCCAAGCAGCAGCCGAACCCGGAACACGTGACTTCAGCATCTTAACCACTTCAATACCGGGCACTTAAACACCTTCCTGCCCAGACAAATTTTGATCTTTCAGCGCTGTCACATTTTGAATGACAATTGCTCGGTCATGCTACACTGTACCTGAATTACATTTTTATCATTTTTCCCCACAAATAGAGCTTTCTTTTGGTGGTATTTCTTCACCTCTACGGTTTTTATTTTTTGCTAAACAAAATGAAAAAAAGACCGAAAATTTTGAAAAAAAAATATGTTTTTTTTTTTGGTTTCAGTTTCAAAACTTTGTAAATAAGTACGTTTTCTCCTTCACTGATGGGCACTGATAAGGCAGCACTGATCGGCACCGATGGGGTGGCACCAATGAAGTGGCACTGATGGGCACTGATATGTGGCACTGATAGGTGGCACTGATGGGCGACACGGATGGGCACTGATAGGTGGCATGGATGGGCATGGATAGGCGGCATGGATGGGTGGCACAGATGGGCATGGATAGGCGGCACAGATGAGCATGGATGGACACTGATAGGGGGCATGGATGGGCACTGATAGGTGGCACGGATGGGCACTGATAGGCGGCATTGTATTGTATTGTTTTGTACTGATGGATGCCAATCAATGCCAAACAATAATACATGCCAATTAGTGATGCCCATTGTGGGCACTGATTGGCATCCATTGTGGGCACTGACTGGCATCCCTGGTGGTCTAGGGTGGCATACCTGGTGCTGGGCATCCCTGGTGGTCTGGTGGCATCCCTGTTGGTCCAGTGTGGGCATCCTCGGGGGGGGGGGGGGGGGGGCTGCGCTGATAATCAATCAGCACAGACCCCCCCCCCTTGTCAGAGGAGCAGCCGATTGTCTCTCCTCTACTCACGTCTGACAGACGCGAGTGAGGAAAAGCCGATCAATGGCTCTTCCTATTTACACTGTGATCAGCCGTGATTGGACATGGCAGAGACTCTTTACCGAGATCGTAGTTGTGGGGTGTCAGACTGTCAGCCCCCCGGGGGGCGCACAGCGGCTCAAAATCCTGAGGATGTCATATGACGCCCAGTCAGGATTTTGAAACCACTTTGCAGCAGTCATTCGCCTATAGGGTGGGTGGCAAGTGGTTAAATACCCCTTCCCAGACTACGCAGCGGGGCCAGACGTGCCCACTGATTGGCTCCGGGAAAGATTGGTACCCAACGCGTCCAGGGCTGGTGCAAGGAGTTTTGACACCCTAGGCGAAACCTAATTTTGCCGCCCCCTGGCTCCACCCCTGACTCCACCCCTTTGCCCTGCCCATGTATACCCCACATTTTTAATGAAGCGCCCATCAAATGCAGCCTAACCATCACCCATCAATGCAGACTCACCATCGCCCATCAATGCAGCCTGACCATCGCCCATCAATGCAGCCTCACAAGCACCCATCAAATGCAGCCTCACCAGCGCCCATCAAATGCAGCCTCACCAGCGCCCATCAAATGCAGCCTCACCAGCGCCCATCAAATGCAGCCTCACCAGCGCCCATCAATGCAGCCTCACCAGCGCCCATCAATCCAGCCTCACCAGCGCCCATCAATGCAGCCTCACCAGCGCCCATCAATCCAGCCTCACCAGCGCCCAGCAATGCAGCCTCACCAGCGCCCAGCAATGCAGCCTCACCAGCGCCCATCAATGAATGTTTGCTTGCTTTCATTCATTCGGGAGGCGGGACACGGACACAGTCCTGCGCCACCAGTGCGCCTCTGACACTATGTGTGAACAGAGCGTTGGCTGCCTGCTGATGCTGAGACTTGCTTGCTGCAGAGAGAAGAAACACCAGTGGCTGGGCGCCCTAGGCAGCAGTGCGCCCTAGGCGGCTGTCTAGTTTGCCTAGTGGTAGCACCGGCCCTGAACACGTCCAACCAGGCTTGGTTCTCAGCCTGTCACAGGTGCCTCACTGCACCTATCACCAGGCGGAACTTCAGTACAGCCCAGCCAGACTGATGCCAAAGTAAATGACCTAAAACAATTAACCACCAGAACTCAGTTACAGTTCTGAAAACTAAATTTCTACAGGCATCGCGCACACTTTAGTAAAGTGTCGGCGCTACGCGATCAACATGCAGTCAAAATGATTGAATCTGTAAACAATGGAATGATCAGTTTAGCTCAAAGTCGATCAAACTGCAACAATTGGTCAGGGCAGAAAATTACTTGGAGCCTCGCTGCCCCCTCGCCCACACACAATGCCCCTTATGCGACTCCTGAAGCTACATTGCAGCAGCTGAAATGAAACCACCTCTCTGTGCCACCTTGCCCACACACAATGCCCCTTATGCGACTCCTGAAGCTACATTGCAGCAGCTGAAATGAAACCACCTCTCTGTGCCACCTTGCACACACATAATGCCCCTTATGCGACTCCTGAAGCTACATTGCAGCAGCTGAAATATAACCACCTCTCTGTGCCACCTTGCACACACACAATGCCCCTTATGCGACTCCTGAAGCTACATTGCAGCAGCTGAAATGAAACCACCTCTCTGTGCCACCTTGCACACACACAATGCCCCTTATGCGACTCCTGAAGCTACATTGCAGCAGCTGAAATAAAAACCACCTCTCTGTGCCACCTTGCACACACATAATGCCCCTTATGCGACTCCTGAAGCTACATTGCAGCAGCTGAAATATAACCACCTCTCTGTGCCACCTTGCACACACACAATGCCCCTTATGCGACTCCTGAAGCTACATTGCAGCAGCTGAAATGAAACCACCTCTCTGTGCCACCTTGCACACACATAATGCCCCTTATGCGACTCCTGAAGCTACATTGCAGCAGCTGAAATATAACCACCTCTCTGTGCCACCTTGCACACACACAATGCCCCTTATGCGACTCCTGGAGCTACATTGCAGCATCTGAAATGAAACCACCTCTCTGTGCCACCTCGCCCACACACAATGCCCCTTATGCGACTCCTGAAGCTACATTGCAGCAGCTGAAATGAAACCACCTCTCTGTGCCACCTTGCACACACATAATGCCCCTTATGCGACTCCTGAAGCTACATTGCAGCAGCTGAAATATAACCACCTCTCTGTGCCACCTTGCACACACATAATGCCCCTTATGCGACTCCTGAAGCTACATTGCAGCAGCTGAAATATAACCACCTCTCTGTGCCATCTTGCACACACACAATGCCCCTTATGCGACTCCTGAAGCTACATTGCAGCAGCTGAAATAAAAACCACCTCTCTGTGCCACCTTGCACACACATAATGCCCCTTATGCGACTCCTGAAGCTACATTGCAGCAGCTGAAATATAACCACCTCTCTGTGCCACCTTGCACACACACAATGCCCCTTATGCGACTCCTGGAGCTACATTGCAGCATCTGAAATGAAACCACCTCTCTGTGCCACCTCGCCCACACACAATGCCCCTTATGCGACTCCTGAAGCTACATATATCACCTCTCTCTCTGCCACCTTGCACACACACAGCGGCTCTGCTCCGACTCGGGCAGTGGCTTTGTCTGAGCAGTGTTGGGAATTGTCGGGTGTACGCCCTCTCCCCTCCCTGCTCCTCTCTGACTACAAATATGAAGCTCAGTGAGTCAGAGAAGTCAGAGCTCCGCGGGACACGTGTCTGCTCCATCCAGGGGCCCCAGACTGGGACATCAATGCTTGGCAGGAGGGGGCGCCCATGCAGGGACAGAGCCCCGCACTTCCCGCACTTCCCCTCCCGACAATTCTCACCGCAACAAGCGAGAAAGGCAAAACTTCACTGAAAGTCGAGAAGAAAAAAAAAAGTTTGCAGAGGCGCGCATGCGCAGAGCCGGCCCCAAAATTCAAACAGCTGTGCAAGGGACAGACGGGCAGAGAGAGAGAGGGAGAGAGGGAGCCCGAAGAGAGGAGCCACCATGGTAGACAGGGGGCCCCTCCTCACCTCTGCCATCATCTTCTACCTGTCCATAGGGGCCGCCATCTTCCAGGTGCTGGAGGAACCCAACTGGAAGCAAGCCACCAAGGACTTTGATGAGAGCAAGACCAAGATCCTGGAGAAGTACACCTGCCTGACCCTGAGGGACCTGGAGGACATCCTGGAGGTAAGACCCTGGCCGGGGGGAAAGAAGGTCCATGGGGCCACCAGCATTGTCTTCATAGTGGCCACACATGCTTCGATTTTTTTTTTTTTTTTTTTTTTTAATTATCCGATCAAAACAATCAACTCCACAAACAACGAAGTAGCCATCATTTTCCTTCTGATCAGTTTTAGATTAGTTTTGATCAGCCAGGGCAGAAAATTATTGATTATTTAGCATCTATTGGCAGTGGGGACATTTTTTTTATTTTTTTGTTCATGAATACGATCGTATTGGTAAAAGGGGTGCGATGGATCAATAAGTTCTTAATGTATCTTAACTTGTGGTTTGCAAGTTTTATCGATCGCAACTCTGTTTCCAACGTCTCGTAATCCGATCGGTGAGTGCGTCTCTATCAAACAGATTGTCAGCTATTGATTATTTCCTATTGAAAGAGATTTATTTTTTCTGATCGATCATTTTATCGAATTGTGTGCGGTCACTAGGGATGCACCGATACCATATATATATATATATATATATATATATATATATTTTTTTTTTTATTGACGAGTACTAATACTTTGCAATGCAAAACTGCCGTGAATCGCACTGCAAAAAATCGCATGCAATTTGAGTGGGAGTACTGATGCTTTTCGGTTCAAGTTCTCGCCGGTACCGATTTACATTGCGATTTGCATCCATAGAAAATGAATTGGCGCGAACCGCAAAGCGTTTCATGCAAAACTTGGACAGGAACGCGTTGCGATTCCTGTCTGAATCGCAAGCAAAGTCGGCGTCGCACCGATTCGGACGGTGCCATTGTCGGCAATAGCCGCCGATTTGGCAATGCGATCTGACGTGTCAAATTGCATGCCAAAATCGTACCAATGTGGACCTACCCTCAGTTATGTAGTGGAAGGGCATGCCTGATTGGATACAAATGCAATTACGTTTTTTCCCTTAAATTGCATAGATTTGGTCAATTTCATCAGACCACACACGGTGCAATCTGCTTGTACAATCTCCTTTTTAGATCTGCCAGCAATATGTAGTGCAAGAGCCTGGCAGGATACAGCTTGATGGGACAGTTTTAGGTAGGTCCTTTTTTTTTTTTTTGTTTGTTTCATCGTTTTGGTAAGTCTAAAGTTGATTGTACGGTCAGATTGTAACATTTATGGTACACAGAACGAAGCATTGTCAATTAATTTACTGTTCAGGAGAAAACTATGTGCAAAAGATTGTTGGTTCGATCTTTCCTCTGCTCAGAATTGTTGGGGAAATGTTTCTGCCGCTATACCGATCGTATTCATCTATCTACATTCTGTCCAGACTGACTGATTGCAATATTCTGTTCAAAACTGATCGATGACACAGTGTGCGTCTTTTCAGTAATTCGGAGGTTCAATCACATTGGCCGATTCTGTGAAGGATCGTTGTGTGTGTGTGTGTGGTCACCATTGGACTGGGTGCAGCTCAGCGAGGAAGTTAAATAATTCAAAGGAATGAAACCTTTTATATGCTTTTGTTACACGTTTTTATTTTATAAAATTTTGCTCTTTGTTACAAGTTGTTTCTAAAGTGTGTTTTTTATCTTTTTTATTTTTTTAATTCTTAAGTTTGTTTACAAACATTTTATACAGTGTTGCCAGGTTTTTATTTTTATTTTTATACTTTCGTTCCAAGTTGTTTACAAACATTTTTATACTCTCCTTTCTTCCTTCTTTCTTCTTCTTCTTTTCTTCTTCTTCTTTCTTCTTCTTCTTCTTCTTTCTTCTTCTTCTTTCTTCTTCTTCTTTCTTCTTCTTCTTCTTCTTTCTTCTTCTTCTTCTTCTTCTTCTTCTTCTTCTTCTTCTTCTTCTTCTTCTTCTTCTTCTTCTTCTTCTTCTTTTCTTCTTCTTCTTCTTCTTCTTTTCTTCTTCTTTCTTTTCTTTTCTTTCTTTTCTTTCTTTCTTCTTCTTTTCTTTCTTTCTTTTCTTTTCTTTCTTTCTTTCTTTCTTTCTTTCTTCTTCTTTCTTTCTTTTCTTTCTTCTTTCTTTCTTTCCTTCCTTCCTTCCTTCCTTCCTTTCTTTCCTTCCTTCCTTCCTTCCTTCCTTCTTCCTTCCTTTCTTTCCTTTCCTTCCTTCTTTCTTCTTTCCTTCCTTCCTTCCTTCTTCCTCCTTCCTTCCTTCTTCTCTCCTCTCTTCTCCTTCCTTCCTTCTCTCCTCTCTTCTCCTTCCTTCCTTCTCTCCTCTCTTCTCCTTCCTTCCTTCTCTCCTCTCTTCTCCTTCCTTCCTTCCTTCTCTCTTCTCTTCTCCTTCCTTCCTTCCTTCCTTCCTTCCTTCCTTCCTTCCTTCTCTCTTCTCTTCTCCTCCCTTCCTTCCTTCCTTCCCTCTTCTCCTTCCTTCCTTCTCTCTTCTCTTCTCCTCTCTTCTTTCTTTCTTTCTTTCTTCTCTTTCTTCTCTTTCTTCTCTTTCTTCTTTCTTTTCTTTCTTTTCTTTCTTTCTTTTCTTTCTTTTCTTTCTTTTCTTTCTTTCTTTCTTCTCTTTCTTTCTTCTTTTCTTCTCTTTCTTCTCTCTCTTCTCTCTTCTTTTCTTCTCTTTTTGCTCTCCTTTTTGTTACTCTGGACTCGGCTGTTGCATTTTATTAACAAAAAAAACAACAACATTTACAGTGTTAATAAAACATTTCCGGGATGAAAGGATCCGCTTTATAGATCGCCAAAAACCTCCTCCTTATGCTGATCCCTCACACCTGTCTGCCTGGAGGGGATCCCCACCCCCTGCAGCTTTCAAGGATCTGCTCAGGACATAATGGAGCGCGCGCCTCCCTTTTTATTGATGTGATGTAGCTCCCCCTTCCCCTCTTTTGTTAAACTTATTCCTTTTTATGTTAAATTGCAGTCTGCTGCAACATTGTATTTTATATCTTAGAACAGCTGTTGGGGCGCTTTTATTTATGTTGTGTGAGGTTGTTTTGTATTATTATTATTTTTATTTTATTTTTTTGTGTGTGTTCATTCTCAAAAATAAAAAATGGTGATACCATATAATAAAAGCGCACATTAAGGATAACCTTTCCCCACCTTGAAGGGGAGGGGGGGTGGTGAAACTTTTGCTGTTTGAAGATGGATTTGGTTCCCCCGGAACTCGCTCTATCTGATGCAATAATGTCCCAAAGATTCAGGCAGTGCGGAGAGCTTCGCACAGCCAATCCCAGAGCTTGTGGGCAACCTGGTGCAGGTTATAGATAAGAGCCACGACGACAAGGATGTTGTTTATGGTACCTTCGTCCCCCGACAAAATGTATAAATGGGAAGGAAGAGGCTATGTTGGATTTTAATGGCACCGTATATCCAATGATGCTAGACAGTCAGAAGTCAAATATTTGGGAAAAAATGTATTACAAAAATACATTTGATAGACTTTTACAGATTAAAACAAATAGTGAAAATTGATTTATTATGCAGGATTTATATAGCGCCAACAGTTTACGCAGTGCTTTGCAATATATCACTATTTGCACTATTGATTATCACTATTTGTTTTAATGTAAAAGTCTATCATCATGTATTTTCTTTTTCAAATATTTTACTTCTGACTGTCTAGCATCAGTAGATATACGGTACCATTAAAGTCCAACATAGCTTCTTCCTTCCTATTTATACAACCCGGTGTAGGTGATGAGAAGCAAAAAAACACTCGGGACGCTTCAGAGGGATGGAGGGGTGTGGAGGGCTGGGACAAGGGGCTGCCCTGGGCGGATGGTTTATTGCAGGGATGGGGGCACTCTGTCAGTTGTTTCTGTTGCAAGGCTGACCGGAATAGTGACTGTTAACCCTCCCTCTAAGGGAAGTGGGCACGGTTTGGCATCTTTGCCCCCGGGCATAGGGTGACCTTGTCCCAGCATAGAGCGAGTTCAGGGAGACCACAGCCAATCTGATGCAATAACATCCCAAAGATTCAGGCAGTGCGGTGAGCTTCGCACAGCCAACTCCAGAGCTCTGGGCAACCCAGTTTAGGTGATGAGAAGCAAAATACACCCAGGAGGCTTCAGAGGGAAGGGGGTGTGGAGGGCTGGGACAAGGGGTGAGCAGGAGGGGCGGCTGCCCTGTGTGCAATTATTTATTTCAGGTACTTGTATAGCAATGTTTTATTGCAGGGATGGGGGCACTCTGTGCCAGTTGCTTCTGTTGCAAGGCTGACCGGAATAGTGACTGTTAACCCTCCCTCCTAAGGGAAGCGGGCACGGTTTGGCATCTTTGCACAGGGTGACCTTGTCCCAGCATAGAGCGAGTGGCTGTGGTCCACCTGAAATCTGATGCAATAACATCCCAAAGATTCAGGCAGTGCGGCGAGCTTCGCACAGCCAACTCCAGAGCTCTGGACAATCCAGTTTAGGTGTTGAGAAACAAAATACACCCGGGAGGCTTCAGAGGGAAGGGGGTGTGGAGGGCTGGGACAAGGGGTGGGCAGGAGGGGCGGCTGGCTGCCCTGTGTGCAATTTATTTCAGGTACTTGTATAGCAATGATTTATTGCAGGGATGGGGGCACTCTGTGCCAGTTGCTTCAGTTACAAGGCTGACAGCAATAGTGACATTGGCATCACTGTTAACTCTAAGGGAAGGGGGCGCAGTTTTGCATCTTTTTGTCCCGGGCCCAGGGTGACCTTGTCCCAGTATTGGCTGTGGTCCCCTGTACTCGCTCTATCTGATGCAATAACATCCCAAAGATTAAGGCAATGTGGCGAGCTTCGCACAGCCAACTCCAGAGCTCTGGGCAACCCAGTTTAGGTGTTGAGAAGCAAAAAAACACCCAGGAGGGAAGGGGGTGGGGAGGGCTGTGGTCCCATGAACTCGCTTTATCTGGTGCAATGTCTCATACATACAGGCAGTGCAGTGAGCTTTGTACCCAACTACAGAGCTCTGCAACCCAGTGTAGGTGATGAGAAACCAAAAAACACATGGGAAGCTACAGAGGGAAAGGGGGGTGTGGAGGGCTGGGACAAGGGTTGGGCAGGAGGGGCGGCTGCCCTGGGTGCAATGGTTTATTGCAGGGATGGGGGCACTCTGTGCCAGTTGCTTCTGTTACAAGGCTGACAGGAATAGTGACAGTGGCATCACTGCTAACTCTAAGGAAAAGGGGGGGGGGGGGCACAGTTTGGCATCTTTGTCCTGGACACAGAATGACCTTGTCCCAGTATTGGCTGTGGTCCCCTGCACTCGCTCTATCTGATGCAATAACATCCCAAAGATTCAGGCAGTGCTGCGAGCTTCGCACAGCCAACTCCAGAGCCCTGGGCAATCCAGTGACTCAGTGTAGGTGATGAGAAGCACACCCAGGAGGCTTCAGAGGAAAAGGGGGGTGTGGAGGGCTTTGGTTTCCCGGAACTCGCTATATGTGATGCACTAATATCCCAAAGATTCAGGCAATGCGGCAAGCTTCGCACAGCCAACTCCAGAGCTCTGGGCAACCCAGTTTAGGTGATGAGGAGAAGCAAAAAAAACACCCAGGAGGCTTCAGAGGGAAGGGGGTGGGGAGGGCTGTGGTCCCATGAACTCGCTTTATCTGATGCAATAATGTCTCAAACATTCAGGCAGTGCAGTGAGCTTTGCGTACCCAACTACAGAGCTCTGCAACCCAGTGTAGGTGATGAGAAACCAAAAAAATGCATGGGAAGCTACAGAGGGAAAGGGAGGTGTGGAGGGCTGGGACAAGGGTTGGGCAGGAGGGGCGGCTGCCCTGGGTGCAATGGTTTATTGCAGGGATAGGGGCACTCTGTGCCAGTTGCTTCTGTTACAAGGCTGACAGGAATAGTGACAGTGGCATCACTGCTAACTCTAAGGGAAGGGGGGGGGGGGGGGGGGCACAGTTTGGCATCTTTGTCCTGGACACAGGATGACCTTGTCCCAGCATTGGCTGTGGTTCCTTGCACTCGCTCTATCTGATGCAATAACATCCCAAAGATTCAGGCAGTGCTGTGAGCTTTGCACAGCCAACTCCAGAGCCCTGGGCAACCCAGTGACCTCAGTGTAGGTGATGAGAAGCACACCCAGGAGGCTTCAGAGGAAAAGGGGATGTGGAGGGCTTTGGTTCCCCGGAACTCGCTCTATCTGATGCAATAATATCCCAAAGATTCAGGCAGTGCGGAGAGCTTCCCAAAGCCAGAGCTCTGGGCAATACACTGGTGTGATGAGAAGCAAAAGCAAACACCCAGGAGGCTTCAGGTGGAACGCCATGTGTGGTGGTTGGATTAGAATTCTAAGGCCCTGTTGGTATGGTGGAAATCACAATTCAGTAGGTGATGAGAGCTCTTTTGCTGACCTTGGCTCTAGTCTTATGCCGCATACACACGATCGGAATTCCGGCCAGAAAAAGACCGATCAGAGCTTTTCATCGGAAAATGCGACCATGTGTAGGCTCCATCAGGAATTTGGCTGGCCGACAGCAAAAAATTTGAGAGCATGTCCTCAATTTTTCAGACGGAAAAGATTTCTATCGGCAAGTCCGATCGTCTATAGCAATTCTGACGCGCAAAATTCCTACGCATGCTCGGAAACAATTCGACGCATGCTCGGAAGCATTTGCTCGTTGTAGTGTTTGTACGTCACCGCGTTCTTGACGGTCAGAATTTGGTGTGACCGTGTGTAGGCAAGACAGTTTGAGCGGAATTCCGTCGGGGAAAACCATCAGAGCTTTTTCTGACGAGGATTCCGATCGGGATACAAATCGTTAAAATAGTTACGAATATCGACACTCTACGAATAATAACGTATTAACGTTACATAAGTAAGACAAGACTGTTGTTCACCAACCACTCAGAGGAAGTACGAAATCCGAAATTTCGTTTTACGAATACGAAATTTCGTACTTCCTCTGAGTGATTGGTGAACAATAGACAATAGACTTATGTGTTATGTAACGTTAATACGTTTTTTCAGATAATTTTTTTATTATTCGTAGAGCGTCGATATTCCTTATACTGAATCTCGAATTCATTCGAATCGTTCGTTATATCCGCTATAATTTCTTTCATATTAGTTGAAATTCATCATTTGGTAGTTTGGATTCGGATAATTTGGATCCGAAATTCGTAAACGAAATTTCGTACAGTATTCAAAAAAATTCGTAATTCAGACTCGTACGAATTTTTCGATTCCTACGAAACTAATCGCACATGTCTAGTTCCAATTTATTACTGACTCGTGGGGTAACCGTTTAGAAGACCCTTTATTGACCTGCACAGGTTTATCTGTCAAGGCAGGGTTGGACAAACAGCCAATCTAAAGTCTAGGCATGCTGGGACTTTTGGTTCAACAGCAGCTAGATGGAGACGATTTACCCATCCCTTGCAGTAGTCCCCATTTTTTTTTTTTGAAGGTTTGCAGTTGCAGACGTTGATAGTATGCTGAGCCAGATGGGGGTGACAGTTTAGTGCCTGTGGCGGCAGCAGCAGATGCACTCACCACCTTGGTGGGGGGGGGGGGGGGGGAGTCAATGGCACAAGTGAACTTGCTATGATCTCTATTATGCCTTTAGGGATAATCTATCTCTGCAGCTGCCTGCACCCTCCTCCTCCTCCTCCTCCTCCTGGTATATGCATGCTCCATTAATCTTTGGCTGGATGTAGGTGGTCATTGTTGATTAACTCCATGCTACTGCCAAGGGTCTCGATGGGAACTGCTGCATCCAGTGACAACACAGCAAGGGTCAAATGCAACCTCAGAATGGCCATTGGCAAGATGCCATTAAAGCGGAGGTGGACACATTTTAAAATGGATTTCAGGGAGCCAGTCTGTCCAGTTCAGAGGCCTTAAACCAAAAAAAAAAAAAACACCAGATGTAATTTGAAGGAGCGCTGGCTACCTGGTTCCTGGGATTTGTCCAGCTCTGCATTTAAGGAAATTAAAAAATATGCACATGTGCTTTTTGTATTGTGCAGGAATGCAATGCCCCATCTTTGTAAGCCCTTAGTGTGCATATTGTCCACAATAGAGGACATGTAACCCAACCGTCCCCTAAAATCTATGGCCTCCTTGTAGATCAATGGGCAACCTGGATCTTTAAATACTTTTTTTTGGGGGGGGGGGGGGGTGGTCCTAGATTAATCGCCATCAGGATCCAAAAGGTTTTGGTGCTGATGGCCTGTTGGTAGGAGGAAAGCTGATGTCCTCCCAGGTGAGCAGTCTGAAGGACCTTCGTGGGTTTTTTTATACCAATGGTGGAGAGAGATGGAGGGTGCTGGTTTGCTACCTAGTTAATCGCCCTCCCTGGACCTCATGGGTGCCTGACCCATAGACGTGGGATCAGAGTCGGCTCTCTAATTAGACGGTCGCCTTAGGCCTTCCAGTCCCAGGGGCCTCGCGGCCGCCTAATTTGCCTGACGTGTGTGGGAGTTGGAGGGAATGTCCACTTGAATTTTTTTTTTTTTCCGTTTTGGGCGTGCGTGGGCCTTTAGATTTGACTAAGGCCTAGAGCCGCCTCTGCGTGGGATTGTCTCTAGAAAAGGCTAAAAACCTCTGCCGTGTCATGTCTGAAGATGTCCTCACCACATAGGTGTATGGTAACAAACTATACCAGACCCCTTCTACGAAGTAGATTCATGTTGTCTTTGGAGGTATAGAAGCCTTTCATGAGTGGCCAACGCCATAAAATTCTATGGGGGATTTGCTAAAAAAAAAAACTGGAGCATACAGAATCTGGTGCCGCTGTGCATACCCTGTTTCCCTGAAAATAAGACCTAGCGTGATTGTCGGTAATGGCTGCAATATAAGCCCTACCCCCCAAATAAGCCCTACTCTGAAAATAAGACCTACAAGGACTTTAACTAGGGCTTATTTGGGGGGTAGGGCTTATATTGCAGCCATTACAGACAATCACGCTAGGTCTTATTTTCGGGGGAAACAGGGTAGTAACCAATCTGCTTCTAGGTTTTATTGCCAAAGCTTAATGGAACATGTTAGAAGCTGATTGGTTACTCTGCACAGCTGCACCTGATTCTGCGTGCATCCAGTTTTAGTAACTCTCCGCCAATGTTTGCTGTCAAACCTGTCCTGAGGGTTTTTTTTTTACTGTCTGTGGTAGAACACGTTCTTGTGTTTGGCAGGCTGCCCCCTCGCGCTGTTTTAGTGGATCCTGCCCATCCCTGCTATTATTGTTTTGCACTGTACATCATTTCGTCATCCCAAAACTGTTATTTTTTAGAGACCAGTGGCTTGCATCAACTGTCTCGGCCATACATGTTCACAGTGGAGGAGGAAGACTCCATGGCAAGGGGGTGTAAGAGCCAGATGTAGAGATCTCACTGCTGGATTCCATGAATGATGGACAAAACCAGTGAGGGTTCAATCCAGTATTATAGGAACCACTGTGGCCGACTACAGGAAAATGGGGTGTCAAGGAAAGTGT